>APFE030234323.1:0-35191 GCA_000404065.3 Pinus taeda | reverse complement strand
ATAAAATATTTCTACACATTTTTAAATTTTAGCATAACTAAGATGTAAAATTAGAATAACATGTTTTCATTTAAATATTTTTGTGAATATATAATCATTATGTCAGTGAAACATAAAATGTTATGATAAAATTATGTAAACCTTATCACTTAACCTTTTTTGGAGTTGTGTATGAAATGCAAACAAAATTACCATATATGGTTTTTTGTTTTAACTTTCCATATTTTTTGTAAATATGTTTCAATTTATAAGATTATTATTTAAAATATATTTTAATTTATAAATTCTTACTTTACACAACCATATTAATAATAATAATTGAAAAACAAAAAACTCCAAAATAATAAAGAAATTTACAGTTACTTAATTTTTTTTGACTTACAGTTAATTATTTAATTTACAATAAGAAACGACTTCGCTGAAAAAAAATTCCATTGCAAAAGTGGGAGTGGGAGACCGGCAAGGGCTAACCAGCCTGCCATAGGGCATTAAATGCTCATATGGAAGCCCCCCTTTACCATGTATGCCCATGACCGTCCATCCCGCATCGTGCATTTCTCCGGGAACCCCGACCCCATCGCATCAAAATTTCTCCGATAGCGGGGGACCCACCACCTCCGTGCTAGCACCCGCAATGCTGGCACATTTTCAAACCGAGACCTCGCGCCGAAGACTCATTTTCGTTGCTCCATTCGCGCTCCCTCACCTCGCAGGTCCTCTGCAACCCTCGATTAGCTCTTTCCCTGAGGAACCCATATGTCGGATTTCGCTCGGAGGCTCTTCGGGAGGTCGCGGGATCGAAGTCGGTAAGGGTGGGAAGCCTTGCCATATAAGGTTCCATTGTGGAACACAAAAAGGAGGGAAAATCCCCCTGGTAGACCTCTCAGAACTAGAAGGCGCGAGCCGAACTACGACGGTGGAAGCAATCAGCCGGGCATGTCGAGACTGGGGCTTCTTCTTGGTAATTATAAACATTTGCAGTATCTCATATATCATTTTTCTGACAGTTCGATCGCTGTTCACATCAATTCATGTGATGTTGAGAATTACAGGTGAAGAACCACGGGGTTTCAGAATCCTCGATGGAGAACGAGATGCGAGTGGGGCGAGAATTTTTCCACCTGCCCACGGAGGCGAAGATGCGCTACTTCTCGACGGACCCCAAATCTCGCATGCGCTACTCCACCAGCTTCAATGTTAAACACGACAAAACCCTTAACTAGAGAGACTGTATCCGCTACTCTTGCAAACCCTTGGAAGAGATGTTGCCTCTTTGGCCTGACAAGCCCACAGATTTCAGGTATCCAGGGGCGATTGAATTTGGACACTTTTACAGAACTGCGAAGGTGATCCAGGAATTAGTTGAATAATTATTAATCATGTTTTTTATCAATATTATGCATTTGGTTATTTTTTTGTATTTGTATTTAATTAAAGAACTTTGATTATGAGTGTCTTCACAATTTTTTTCTTTTTAATGGACTTGTCTGGTGGAGCTCCACTCATCATCAAGATGAAATGAGTAATATTTCTGATGGAAGTTCTACCCTCACTAGAGACACAGAGTTTATGTGGCCTTGATATTGGGGAAGCGGCCACCAGAAATATCAGTCGTTCAAGCCAGATATATAATTTTTCTAAAAGGAAAAACAGATTAACAACATAAACAATTTTACTAAAATAATGTTAATATTATCGGACAATTGTTTCATAATTCCTGTAAAGATTTCCATGCTCATTGAATGCTTTACCAGGCTACTTCAAGCATTAAATCAAGATGCACACTTCCTCCCAAAGAAAAAACAGAATGACAACATACAAATTTTTACTTATAAAAATAAACAGAGTGATAACATAAGCAATTTTATAAACATATTATATTAGGCAAACATTTTCTTAATTTCTATAAAGATTTTGAGGTTCGTTCAATTCTTTACAAGGCAGCATTCATCTGGAATGGCTTGCAGATTCTAAAATATTTTTAGAATCTGGTAAATATGAGTGAAATTAACTGTTTAACCTGGTTTTTATCTCTTATTTGTTGAATTTTAGAATAAGATAGTTATTCATTCTTTTTGGTAGAGCAAATATTTTCTTAATTGTTGTAAAGTTATTGAAATTTATTTAATTTTTTGTGAGGTAAGGATTGCAGATTCTAAAATATTCTTAGAATCTGATACATATGAGTAAAATTAACTGTTTGACTTTGTTTGACCTAACTTCTATCTGTAAAATTTTAGAATCAGATAGACATTCACGCTTTCCGCTAAGACAAACATTCATTTTCTTAATCACTGTAAGATTTTGAAATTCATTCCATTCATTAGAATCCATATACATCTGGAATAGATTGCAGATTCTAAAATATTTTTAAAATCTGATACGCATGACTATGAGTGACATTAACTGTTTCACCTGGCTTCTATATATATAATTTCAGAATAAAGACTGCTAAGAACTGCCCATATTATTCTCTATACCTAAATTTTCATGTATGGAAAGATTAATTAACTCCCTAATTTGAAACTGTTGGATTGTTCAGAAAGGCAAATGCAGAGTACAGTAAGAAAATTGGAAAATTGGAGATATTGTGAGGATTCATTAAGTTATATGTGCATTAGGTTACAGTTTATTGGAGATTTTCCCTCCTTTTTGTGTTTCTGCTTTTGTTGGCTATACAGTTTGAGAATTTGTTTAAAGATAGTACCGATTGAAACTTGCTGAGGCATTTGTGATGTTTATTAATCTCTAATTCTTTTGACGGATTTTGGTGGGTTTTTCAAGTTTCGAGATTAAGTTTTTGTAAGGGTTAAAAAAAATAACTTCAATACTAACACTAAAAACCCTATTGGAATATATCAATAGCCTCATAAAAATGAGGTGGAAATTTCAAATGGGGAGATTTTATAAAATTCTACATGGTATTGAAGCTTGTTATGTTGAAATTCCCTTCTTACGAAAGAGGAAGTTCAATATTTCAATGACAAGGAGTTGTGTTTGTTGCCTTATTTGCTTTAGAGATTGGAGTTGTATTTTTCACTCGAGATAAGTTCTAATTTACTCTGCTTGTTCCTTGACAGGTTGATTGAGGTGTTCTTCAAGATTTGTAAGGATGATGTCTCAATCTTGGAGAGTGTAATAGGTAGAATATGCTTCCAACTTTGCTCCTTAGAAGTATACACAGCAAATTCTAATTAAGGAGGTTGAGCTTTGGGTGTTTGTTAAAAAAAAGTTTATTGTCTCTACCAATTTTATTCAAATTGGTTGATTACAAGAATGAGGTGGCCAAGGAAAAATGAACCATTCTTGATTCAATGAAAAACTTTTTTATCCCTCACATTAGAAAGAATACAATTAAAGAGATATATGATGTTTTGATAGCTTTGTACAATAGTGTGAACATTTCTTATTAAATATGTTAAGAAATAAGGTCTATGTGATTTGCATGACTAACACAAACATTGTGGCAAGTTCCATGATGAAGATCACAAAGTTGGGAGCTCAATTTGTTGCCATAAGGGTGAAATTTGAAGATGGAGAGTTGGTGTTTGTTACACCAAATGGTTTATAGCATCATGGGAACTCTTTCTTTAGGGTATCTATGCTGATGATAATTTTCCCACCTTTGTAAAGCTTTGAGATTATGTTGTGTAATAAGAAACAAAGCCAAAGACTATTTCAATGAAGTAGATCAAATTAAAATATTTTTCCTCGTAAGGAGGATGTGTAAGGGAGGCAACAAAGGAATGCTCAAGAAAGAGAAACATGAATTAATTTATTTGAACTAAGATAAGAAGGATTTAAGTCATGTGAAATATTTGAAGTTCCAACATAAAGGAAATCATGCCAACAAATGTCTAGAAAAAAAGGAAGGCAAAGAACCAAACTAATTACCATTGAGTGTAGATATTATATATGGAAATTAGACAAGTTTGAAAATAATAAATTATGTGTGTGTGAAATCAATTCAAATTCATATTTACAATGGATCATGACCGTAAGATTAATACTTGTAGAATTAAGAGTCATGACTCTTCATGAGGGTTGCTCTTCATAAAAATCGACTTGTTACAAAAGGATATAACATCTAACTATCTTAAATTAAATGCCAACATTAGCATGTATTCTAATCTAAGTATGGTGCAAGGCATCGCTTCTTAAAATGATCCAACCTCAAAGCATTAGTAAGGATGAGTGTCTGAGTCGATCCAAACTCCCAAATAGCTTCATCTTCCAATAGGTTCCTCCACTTAACTTACATTTTTATTTCTTTTTACTTTTGTAAGTAAGGTTTGGCTATTATTTTTTCTAATGATTGATTTCATTTTCTTTATCTAATAATATATTCGCAAAATGTTTCAATGCGTATTTCTTTTCTTATGATTCTCTGCCACAATGAGTTACAACATCTCGTCAAGTCAATTCCTAATCCCTCTGAAACTCATCAAGTAAGTTGCATTATTTATTGTCACTATTAGGATCACCTTCCTTGAATATTCTCTTTTTTTCTTCTTCTTTTTAGAGCTCTATTCTCTAGACATTTCTTTAAGTAATCCATGTGAACCACTCATAATTTCTAGTTATAAATCTTATTTGGACTTTCTTCTTTTTATGTTTGACCAATCCCATCTTCTTCTCAATCCTTCAATCCAATTATATTAATGATGTCATGCCCCAAAGTTTGACCATGAGTATCTATGACTTTAGCAAAATATTTGACAATGGTTGGAGACGACCCTATAGCAATTCGTTTCTATTCATACTAACAAATACATTTTGTTCACTTCTTTCCTCCTACATAGTCAAACTATTATTTGCAACATATTGTCTTGAATTACCTAGACCACTCCTTTGCTCTACATTTTCTAATCTTCCGTCATCTTCTATCAACTCTAGTTGATTATTTGAGTTATCACATTCTCAAGGTTCTTTCATGATAGCATTAAACTTTGCTAAACCGGAATGGATTTCCCTACATACATCTAGTATCTTTGATGCAAATAAATAATTTTGATTGCCTTCCTCCATATAGTTTTTCATCTTAGAAACATGTCATTTTGTAACTTTCACTTCTCCATACTTGATTTCATTATTTATGACCAAACAACCTTCTAAATCATAATATATGAAGAAGACCTCACAACTATTAGGGAATTTTGAGATCTAACATGGGCCTCTTAAAAAAATTAATAAAAGAGTTGTAAATTTTCAAAAAGAAAGAAGTACTTATTATCATGCTTTCAACTTATGTCCATGATATGTGAAAAAATCCCTCATGACCATCTAAAATAGATATATTAAAGAAAAATAATAAAATAGTAATAAATTTTTAAATAGGAAAGAAACAAATCTACTTTTTATCACATTTTCAACCTATGTCCATCATAAGTGAAAAAAATCCTCAGTATGATTGGATAAATTTTGAGATCTAAAATAGCACTTTTAAAGAAAATAATAAAAAATATATAAATTTTAAAAGAAAAAGAATAAAAACTACTTCTTATCATATTTTCAACTTATGTATAAAGTCTAAAATAATCCTCTTATAAAAAAAATAATAAAAAAATTATAATATTTTAAAAAATGCAAATTATTTCAAATGTAAACATTTATCAAGCATGTGAAAATTAAATTTTACATTCATTAACTATTCACTTTACATTATTTTAATAAACAAATCAAATAAATTAAAAACAAAATTTTACCAACTCCCTACCACATACAGCATTCATTTCATTCATTTTCATAATTTCATGTTCATCAACCAAACATCACCATTCAACAAACATCATCATTCTTCCCAACAATGTCACATTTGATGGTTAATCAAACATAAATCACCCACATAAAATAAGCATCACCATTCCACCCATTCATGTAATGTTAATCAAACATGGTCACCAACATTACTTGTGAATATGTTATATTCATTTTTCAGATCACCAACATTACTTATGAATATGTTATGTTCTTTTTTCAGTGACTACTATCATAGACAACTCAAAATATCACATTAAAATAATCGTTGTAGAATGTTATTCCAATTTGTTCTTTTTAATTTTATATCTTGATATTTCTTACCCTTGTCCTCCAAAGTGCTTTGGAAGCACCACTGCTATGGATCCTGAATCTATTAAGTTTATTCATCCTATTTTGTGGTGAGATTGGGTACAATAGATCCAATGTTTTGTTAGATCCAACTAACAATTGTTTTTGTTATTCTTTCACCAACGGCCTTCTTGTCTACTCCTCAGATGAAAAACAAGATGGTAGGAAACCCTTAAACTTTTTGTGTCATCTTCTTTACACTGATTGTCAATTTTGTCAGCTCGTTTTATTCAGTCGTTTTTATTTTGATGGCTAATTTAAAAAATATTTTAACATTGAACTAATAAGAATGAGATGAATTTTAAAACTGTTAAATTGTAATTAATGGGATCTGATTTTAATGGGACTAAACGACTTCTTACTTCAACAAGACTGACATACTGCAAAACTAAGCATTGACAATCCTTATATCATTACCCATAAAAATTTATTGGTGGAGACTAACATACTGCAAAATTCATAATTAAACATTGACAATTACTACATCAATACCCATAAAACTTAACTGACCGATAGAGATTAATCGAATCCAATTTTAAAATATTCTCAAAATCAACAATCTAATTTAATTCAGTATCTACTACTATTAATTTCTAAATCACTATTCCAGCCTTTTTTATATATTTACATTCAACATTTTTCTTTTACACTTCAATTCTAAAAAAATTATTCTCACACGAAATTCTTATTAAATTTAAAAAACAAAAACATATATTAAATTTATTCATTTATTAACATGCTTAATTTTTGTGAAAACAAACTTCCATAATCAAAATTCCATTCATACAATGTCCTTACATAAATTAAAATAAAATTAGATTTAAGTTTATCTATTTACTAGTTTTTTCTATATTTTAAAATTTAAATAATCATTTAAAGACAAAATTTATTTCTCAAGATCTAACCATATTCACACTTTAAATTTGAAAAAATTAACCAAAAATATCAGTCTCAATGAAATCAGAACCATCTGAATTCCCTTCACCCTGTTAAAAATTCAGATCCAACCTCAAACCCTTCAAACACTGAAATTCTTTAGCACAAGCCTATGCATCTTGAGCAAACACAATGATCCATTTGACCGCTGTAAATTTTGTAGCACAAAACGCAGATACCTGATTAAACACAATGAACCAGAACCATTTGAAATGGAAAACGAAAATAAAATTGGAGGAATTGTATAAGAGTTGATAAAGTGTGCAGCCACAACAGAGCAGCCATGAGATCGATTTCCATAGAATAAAATTCCAAGAAGTGTCTGTTTGGGAAAATCACACTCAAAAAAAGTTCCCATCCTGCAATATTATCTAGAAAGAAAAGATTGCAAGCCCAATCCTACATATGAAATATGGACATTGTGATGATAAAACTATGGTGTTTGCCGAGCAGTGAGCAGAGAAAGTTGCATCCCTCTTTTGTCTTTCACAGCCTCAAAGCCTCGGGCACAGAAAAACCTGGTACTGCATCAATGCCTTAAGAAACTTAATCTCGAAGCTTGAAATCCCACCGAAATCCGTCAAAAGAATCAGATGTTAATAAACATCACGAAGTAGGCATCTTCTCCTCCGTGGGCAGGTGGAAAAATTCTCATCCCACTCACATCTCGTTTTCTATGGTGGATTCAGAAACCCCATGGTTCTTCACCTGTAATTCTCAACATCACATGAATTGATGTGAAAAGCGATCGAACTTTCAGAAAAATGATATATGAGATACTGAAAATGTTTATAATTACCAAAAAAAGCCCCAATCTCGACATGCCCGGCCGATTGCTTCCACCATCGCAGTTCGGCTCGCGCCTTCGAGTTCTGAGTCGTCTATCACGAGGATTTTCCCTCCTTTTTGTGTTCAACAATGGAATCTTATATGGCAAGGCTTCTCACCCTTACGGACTTCGATTCTGCGACCTCCCGAAAAGTATCTGAGCGAGATTCGACAAATGGGTTCCTCAGGGCAAGAGCTAATCGAGGGTTGCAGAGTCCCTGCGAGGTAAGGAGCGCGAATGGACCAACGAAAATGAGTCTTTGGCGCAAGCTCTCAGTTTGAAAATGAGCCAGCATGGCGGGTGCCAGCTCAGAGGGGGTGGGTCACCCACTACCGGAGAAAATTTGACGCGATGAGGTCAGGCTCCCGAAAAAATGCACGATGCGGGATGGAACGGCATGGGCATGCATGGTAAAGGGGGCCTCCATACGGGCATTTAATGCTCTATGGCAGGCTAGTTAGCCTTTGCCGTGGGAGACCTCCCTAAAATAGAAATAACTATGATGCATGAGTTTGTCGGAATCTCTTGAGAAGCCGGGGTGAAAGCGGTATTGTCTAAAGTATATCCGTTGATCTGTCGAAAGCCAAAGAAAGCCGAAATATCCGATCACTAAAAAGCCAAAGAAAGCCGAAATCTCCGCTGATCTGTAAAAGCAAAGAAAGTGGTTATCTAAAGTATATCTGCTTATCTGTAACAAAGCAAAGAAAGCGGAAGAGGTAGAATTTAGTTTGTGATATGTTTTTTGGGAAGAGTCTCCATTTGGGTGTCTGGCTCTTGTGTTTTTTAGGTAAAATTTAATGTTCAAAATTTGTATGTTGACAGGAGGATGACAATGGATTTCTGTTGGATGCAATTTTGATGAATTCTCTTTCTGTCGATGAGCACAGTGGATTTCGTCTGGCACTGTTCCAGAAGATCCTCTGCTATTTCTTGATTCGGTTATTGATTTAGATATACCCTCTGTCCCTTTCTATATATCGAAGTAAATTCATTTATGATTTAGACCCTCTGTCCCTTTGTATGTATATATGGAAATAAATTCATTTATGATTTGATGCACAGGAACCACCAACCAGCAAGGGGAGATTTGTTATATTACAATGCGCTCTTGTTGCTGATGCTACGCAAACCCTCCTTCACCTTGTGCTATTTTCTTGAATGATTTGATGCACAGGAACCACCAACCAGCAAGGGGAGATTTGTTATATTACAATGCGCTCTTGTTGCTGATGCTACGCAAACCCTCCTCACCTTGTGCTATTTTCTTTGACTATTCCAAATTGGTTTCTGGTAATCTGTTTATTTCCTTTGTCTATGTTTTAATGTAATTTGTTGTTCTCATAAAGTCTCTATTTCATTTTCTTTAACTAGTTTAACCTCCCTCGCCTTAGTTTAGTTGATTTTGATAATTAGTTTATCATGTTCGATCTAGGTTTCATTTCTATCTTGGCTTTCAAATTTGTGTTGGTTGGTTGCAAGAAAAATGAGCCGCAAAATTTTGAGGGTTTCCCTTAGGTTCGGCTTCCAGAACAAGTATAAACTCATTTTTCCATATTAGTGTAAAATCCATTGAGTTATTGAGACGAATTTCATCCAAACTAAAGACTATCCTTCATTGGCATTTTCGATAGATTTCAAGGAAACTGCACTAGTTGTATGGTGGCCCAGCATGTAAAATAGTGGCAATGTTTGGACCTCATCTCATCTCGTCTTCGGAGGAGATAAACTTCCATCTTCATTTAAATCGTCCAGTTTCCAGTGAAGCCCGTAGGAGATCGAATCCTTCCTCCAGCTGTGTAACCCAGATTTTCGCGATTTGACTGTATAGAAAACAAATCCCCTACGAACTAAGAGATTGTTCCATCGTTTTTATTTCTATTTCTATATCTATTTTTATTTCAAGTTCAACGAAATCTAATATCACCCAAATCTGAAGGGTAGGCAAATTGAAAGCAATCCATCAATGCCACAAAATCTGTACTACCTAACCAAATAATGGGTCTGAAATTCATCCTTTTTCAAATCACATTTGAGCCCATTTGTTGGATTTTAGTGTCAGATTTCCTTCCTGTGTCATCCCTTTCCAGTTGACTATCTATGAATCTATTCGGAAAGACGTCGATGAAATATATAGTTTCAATTTTTACAAATAACTTAGCGCCAACTCTGTATGACACAACCCATCATTTTATATGAAAGAATGGCGTGGTTGTCAAGTTATCCTATTTGAATTTTTCTTGCATTCAACGACCTATGAACCCCAGCCAATGATATAAACACAGAGCTGAATAGCTACAATTAGTTATCCGTCATTGTCAAGTTATCCGGTTTGAATTTTTCTTGCATGCAAGTACCTATGAACCCCATCCAATTAAAAGCAATCCATCCATGCCACAAAATCTGTACTACCTAACCAAACAAATAATGGGTCTATTCATCCTTTTTCAAATCGCATTTGGGCACATTTGTTTTATCTATAATTTTGAGATTTCCTTCCCGAGCAATCCCTTTCAAGTTGACTATTTATGAATCTATTCGGAAAGACGTCGATGAACTATCCCATTAATTTTTATTGCATTCAAGGACCTATGAACTTCTTGTTTACGGAACATATCAAACCCTGCCTCTTCTTCTAGCCTTGATTTTAAAGGTTGAATACATACATACTGACGTACGTACTGCCGTTTTTGTAACCTTGTGTTTCCGCCACCCTAACCCGATTTGGGCCAACGATGTGTGAGATTATAATACTATGATTATTATTATTATAGCGGACGTTTTCTGAAGTATTGTTGTGTTTGTGGTATACTTATGTGTTTGTGGTATACTTATATTTAGGGGTTTCTAGAATCTATGTTTATGATCACGGTGATTGTTATTTATTTTATATTTTTAAAGATTTTATATAATTAATTTATTGATTTTAAATAGTCTTGGCCATTAAGAATAAACATTGACTTTCGTGCGATCTCTTTCAACCGGGTTTCATACTATTTATATAAATCTTACACATTTTTATTAATTAAATTGTTGTTTTAATAATTACTTATTTATATTGTAATTTTTCTTACTTATTATTTCTTACATTATCATTTATATATTGATATTTGAATTATCATGGTAAAGAATGTATCAATAAGTATTCTAAATGAAGAGAATGAAATGATATGCAATTTAATCATTTTTGTTTTTTCTTAAGTTTTCATTTAAGTTTATTAACTTACCAAAACGTTTGAAATAATTACTTGTAAATTAAAATTTTAAGTTATATATATATATATACTTTCAATGCATCACCTCCAAACTAAATGAAAAAAGAACTGGATATCTCTTTCATTTTTAGCCACACAGCACCAAATTGTTTTAATCATAATATTTTTTTTCATTCACCAATATAATATATAGATAGTTGAAATTTGGATATCTATCTATACTACTAAAACATAGACACATAGAAACACACATTCATGCCATATGTCAACTCCATGATAAATAAGGAAAAAATTACACATCTCCTACATTTTGACATAGACAACGTTAAAAGTTTTGAATCATTCGTTATAATCTTTTCAATTCTTTTATATACAAAATACATACTTGCCAATATTCCCTTTTTGTTAATGTATTTTAAATTCTACTTCATATAGATTGAGAGAATTATACATCTCCATGTTGTCATTGAATTAGAAAGCATAAATTAATTAAATGAGAAATATCCTTCACTTTATTTATTTATTATTTAGACTAAATTTCTTCTTGCCATCAATATTTTCGAAATGTTTGGTATGAAATTTCATTAAGTATTAAAGAAATTTAACATCTCCTTGATATTACTGAGTGGAAAAAAATAATTAACAAAGGAAAAAATATATTAAATTCAATCTTTTTCTCTTTATATATGTTATGTTGGTATAAAATTCCGCCTAATTTGGGTGGAAATTTATGGTTTTCTTGTAATGCATTTATCATCACCATGCATTCACACAGAAATTGGTTCTCATCCAACTTTAATATGTCCAGTCAGTATGCTAATCCATCAATTTTCATGATGTCTAATCCACTGCTCCATATCCTCTGTAAAATCTCCTTGTACTTAACATTAATGCTTCATTCACTTACTTGGCGATGGAAAACATTATGTCTGTCTAAATATTTCTTATTTCTTTTGTCACCCAACTCATTCCTGATTCATCACTCAGCCTATCATACTCTTATTTCCTTCCAAAAGAAAAGCTACAATTCCCTCAGTGATTCTAAATTCCTCCTCCTCATTCTCCCACCTACTACTATGGTTTGAATTGTCGATGTGTGAACAATGGAGGTGATGGATGTGGTCGCGATGATCATTCCCATGCTGTAGATTTTGATTAAAAAATCTAATGTCTTCATTCCAAATATTCATGAAAGCATACCACATAATGTGTCCTCCATGGAAGTTGATGAATTAAGGAACCTAGGTGGTTGGCATTGGGCCCTAAAAGTTTACTAGCCAAATAGTTATAGAAGCAACAACAAGCCAATGAAGCTTCCATAAGGAAGGTTGTTAATTCTAAGAATTAATAGTCTCCATGAATCTCTACGGGGCCTTATCCACTCCTTCAACATCTCCTTCTCTCCTATCTCACTCTACCATTCCTACACTAGCTCCCAAGATGCTATAAACTCCCTTTCAATCTCACCCGCTTCCCTTGGGCCCTTCCCCTTCGATCATTATTGATTATATGCATCTGAAATGTCAAGTGAGTGGAGCAGCTAATAAGGCACAACCATAGCAAGCTTTGAGTTCTTATGGTTGTCTTACCATTGAGGAGGAGACAAAATATGAACTAGCACAATTCTGGCCTGATAGCGCACTTGATGGCTCAACAACTTCTAAAGGAGAGAAAAATGTTTGAAGCATCTTTTTGAATGGCTTGTATTCTTAGCCCTAAGGAAAATTCTCACCTGCTTTTTTGTATTATGATCACTGATTATGTATGCTACTAACTTTGGATTTGTCGTGAATATATATTTCTTTAACCCTAGATTTCGAGCAATGACCTATCGGTCTCCCATGGTGGGAAGATGGTCTGAAACCTAGATCCACCAGAAGAACTAACATTATTATGGTTGTGTAAATTTTGTACATCATTTTTTCTAATATGAAGTTCTTTACATTTTTACAATATATATATATATATATAATTATTTTATTTAAGGTTCAGATTGAAATATTTTATATATTATCAACATCAAAATATTATTTTGAAATATGTATAGAGTAGATATTGAAATATACTAGTCGGAATGAATATTCAAATTCTAATTGGGTGCATCATCCTATCATGGAACATGATGTGTTACCTAAAGAAAATGTATTGATTATCTCTCTAATCATACCCATTGATATTCTTTGTAAACTCGGGATCATAGAAAACATCATGATTGTAGTGAATTTCACTCCAAATGATATTTATACCTATATTACTCTTTTCATATAATTCTAATATGTATTCACTTCTACATATGAAGAGTTATGTATCATTGATAGCCATATGCATGAAAGAAATAATCTACTCAAGAAAGGACTTCACCCAATAAACCCTCACAAAGTTGATATCCTTAAGAAAGGTGTTGAAAAATTACTTAAATCTTAGTTCATATGTCTATTTTCCTTAATTTAATAGGATTCCAACATCATTCTTGTCACAATAATTAATTCTTTCATAAAGTAGCCTGATCCTTCTATAGAAAATCATTCCCCACTAAACAAACTCAAATTGTATATAAATACATTCATTTTTTTTAGGTAAGCTTTGACTTTCCATAAATAAACACAGTTGTTTCAATAACAGAACGTATCCACAAATAAAATTACTTGCTAGGGAAATTTAACCTCTCCACAAATAAACTCAGACACTATAACAAACTTTGTCTTTTCACAAAAGAAGGATCTGACATCCTCCAAATATGAAACTTGAACTTCAATGTAGTACTACTCAAAAATATGAATGATACCTCCCATTAACCATATTGAGTGGTTGGCTTTAGCACTAAATAAAAATCCTTAATGAGGTTCTCATCCTTACAGCTAATCTCTTAGAGCTCTCAAATGAAGTATGAAATATAATAACTAATATAGGTTCAAAAATGAGCTACGATTCTCCTTTTCTAACTTGTATCATCACAATATGATGATTCAATAGCACGGGTCATAAAAATACCATGAATCTCCCCTTTTTATCTCTTTCCTACTCAATAATATAAATGGATTTCAATTTCAATTTTTTATTTTTCCCATAATCACTTAATAACACCATTTAATTTAATTATTCATTCTCACTTCTAAATGTTTATGTATTCACTTGAGTGATAGCCAAACAATTTAATTAATTGATCCCTATTTTACTTCTATATCCTATGGGAATCAAATAGGCCACTCAGTTAGTGGCCATTCAAAGAAAGGGAAATTACATTGTCAACCCTCTCAAGGTTGACCAAATCATTAATATGGTTCATTCATATACTCTTACTAAGCTTTACAATTTTCAAGAGAAAGTGAACTTTTTATATCAACTAACTTCCAACTATGTTGAGGTAAGAAAAGGTTTCATGCACCTTCTCAAAAAGGCACTATTGTGGTGGCTACAATTGAACGACACTACTAGGAAGGCCCAGATTAAAGTGGTATGCATATGGTATTCTATACATGACACATTACATTATTCGTTATATTTGAAATTCATTCTTTATGAAGGTGGTAATTGGTCATGGCGATTTCAACTCTCTCATCCTCATCCTCAAGATTGGGTTGGAAAGAATTACCCTCCAGGTTTATGCCACCACAATAATGAGGAAATAAAATAATTCCACAATAAAAAAACCAAAAATAAAATGCAAGAGATGGTTGGGAAAATATTTAGCACATGGGGAAATCCCAATATGATCTCTACTTGCCTCATTATTCATCACTCAGTATTTAGAGTACATGATGCTACCCAAATAAAATGAAACCCTTGTGTTTTCCCAACCCCAATGAGAAATAAAACAAAACAACTTAAGAGGTAATGAATTTAAATCTATCAAATGAAAAATCGAGCTTGTAAACTATCTAGCCATATCAAAGCATTATTATAAGGAAGTAAATGGTGTACTAGAGTAATGGAAATAGAATTCTAAGAAAAGGGGTAACTAGTGCATCCATGACTAATCCCTACTTGCATATATACACTCTAGATGTTGGACCACCATTAGTTGGTAACTTGGCTACGACACCTAGCCTTGAAGTCTTTCCCAATACATTACCACATCTACACTTGTACACATGGACTAACGTTTGGACTAGGTCCTACAACTTCCCCTTCAGGGTTAGAAACACATAATTGGGTTATCCACTGATCCAACACAAATATAAGAGAGGCAACAACAACATGCCACTTGGTCTAGTTAGATACTTGATGTTGATAATTCTGTGAAGTATTGTTTGTGTATCTGACATTATGCATGGTCCTCTATGATGTTTCTATGGTTTGAGTTACCTAATTATTGATTGATTGGAACTTTATTATAAGGATATTTTGTGGGATGCTTGACATCATAGTAATATACAATGTTATAGGTGATTTCACCACCTGCTAAGTAGTGGAGTAGAAGTTGTACTCTCCAAACCAGAGAGAGAGATTAACTTTGATGGTGAAATATTTCCTACCTAGGATAGGGAATTAGACTGATTGAGGGATTTATATAATTTTTGACACTACAACGAATCCCAAAATGCTAGACCATTGAGCCTATGATTCTTAACATTGGAGATATTGATGATTTGAAGAGTGAACCTAGGATTCCCCTAGCATGGTGTTGACACTATTTGATACGAATCACTTCATCCACCTAATAGATGATGATGGTCATCCTTAATATTTCAAGATAGGGCTTGTACATCACAATGGAGTGCCAACAGTTGAGCTAGTTAATTCCAGATAAGCCCTTTTCCTCTTCTAACAGTGATGTAGGGCACTTTTTGTTCGTGATGTCTTGGCATAAAGATACCTTCGATGGCTTGTACATGATAATATGGAGCACTCATTAGCCCTTATCTCACATCTTGAGGCCATTTTGAGTTCATTTGAAAGAATAACTAAATATACGTGTGTATTTAGTGTAAATAAAATTAAAAAATACTATTGACTTCATTATAATTATTTATTTTATTTAAACTATTTAGATATATTTAAAAAATAAAAAAGTTGCAATTAAATAAATCTTTATATTTGAAGGTATAAAATTAAAATAAAAATCTATAAAACTAAAAATAAAAAAAATAAGGAAACAAAAGATAGAAAAAAGAATGGTATATGTTTAAAATAATTAAAGCAAAACAATATGATGACATGGTAATAAATTCATTGATTGTTGAAAAATATATATGAATAATTATAGAATTAAATGCCACAAAAAAGTACTTAGGAATTTAGAGATGGCATTAATAGATTATGATGGATTTAAATGTAAAACAATAAAAATAGTTAAAGTAGTAGATATGATATTAAAATAGTTTTTTGTTGTCTCATAAATTTAGTGTTAAAAGGAAAATTAAAGTCATGTTATATAAACATGTTTCTAATTCCGTAGCTCCTCCAGCAGTGTGGTAAGACTCTGCAACTACCTATACAAACATTCTAAAGATGGTGTTGATTCCACATGGCTAGGTGATGAAACATGTTCATGAGTCAATTCACCCTCATGAATATCCTCAACACCCCCATCAACCTCAACTTCTCCTATGCGCCTGCAATGGTCAACTAGGACTTCGTGAGGTCACCCGCCTTGCACAACATGCCCACCTTCGTTTAAGAATTCCACTATATAATCTAGAACACAAAGACCAATTTAATTCAACCACCCAAATGTTGTATCTTGGTAATCAAAACACACTTCAAAACTCAACAAGATAAAAATTGTCAAAAATTACATATTCTTCCACAGTTATCACTAAAGAAGGACCCCCGTAATTACAATACTTCCTCTTGATTAGAGTATCACAAGTAAACAAGGACAGAGGTAGTAAGCCTAGGACCTCAAACTACATTTCTCAACCCTAAGAAAATTTGGCGATAGATACGTGCAACAAATACTGTTAAAGATGACTGGGACCATGACAAATTTTTGAAAGCATAAATATGATGAAACCCATAAAGAAGAGACAACCACCACATCCAAAATTCCTTTTAAAAAGGAACTACTAGGGCCTAGAGGCATAACCATATTTATTACTAAACAGGGAAGAGAATAAAACCACCCCATTTTAACTCCTGCGACAAGAAAATTTTAGTAGTTCTCTTATCCCCACCATGTCTTGCCATCCAAAGGATAGTTCACCACCCCTTTACCCACTGAGGTGCCAAGTTGTGCAGATTAGCACACCATAGAGACCAAAGCACAAGCCCCTCTAGCTTGCATTACCCTTTCACTCTAAAGAAACCACTCAAATGAGCATGCATAGGTTAGCGGTCTATGCATAGTCAACATCCCCCTGCCACCTTCCCAAACTCCAATATCTAGAAAAATCAGCTTCTAAGAAAAAAGAATTTTTCAGGAAATAATCTCATTCACATGTTTGTAGAATATTTTAGGTGTCCTATGCAACTTTTATATGGCCCCTGGCCCCATCGAATCCCCATGTTTGGCCACACTCATCAAGGTAAACATTAACCTTCATGTTATTTTAATATTATAATATATATATATATAAAATAAGTAGTCATATATATATATATATATAAAATAAGTAGTCATATATATATTCTTTCCATGCGTCAACTCCAAACTAAAGGAAAAAAGAACTGGATATTTCTTTCATTTTGAGTTACACACCACTAAAATGTTTTAATCATAATTTTCCTTTTCATTTACCAATTTAATATACTATCATATACATATATATATAGTTGAAACCTGTATATTTATCTATACTACTACAGCATAGACACACAGACACACACGTTCGTATTGTATGTCAACTCCAAGATAAATAAGGAAAAAATTACACATCTCCATCATTCTGAGATAGGCGCCATTAAAATTTTTGAATCATTCTTTATAATTTTTTCAATTCTTTTATATAAAAAATACATACTTGCCAATCTTCCCTTTTTGTTAATGTATTTTAAATTCTAATTCATATCAAATATTGGAGGATTATACATCTCCATGATGCCATTGAACTAGAAAGCACAAATTAATTAAATGAAAAATATCCTTCACTTTATTTATTTATTGTTTACACTGAATTTCTTGTTGCCATCAATTTTTTCTAAATGTCTAGTATGAAATTTTATTTAGTATTAAAGAAATTTAACATCCCTTTGATATTACTGAGCAGAAAAAAAAAGTTTAACAAAGGAAAAATATTTTAAATTCAATTTTTTTCTCTTTATAAATGTTAAGTTGATATAAAATTCCCACTAATTTGGGTCGCAATTGATGGTTGTCCTGAATGCATTTATCATCACCATGCATTCACACAGAAAGTGGCTGTCATCCAACTTTAATATTCCCACTCAGTATGCTAATCCATCAATTTTCATGTTGCATAATCCACTGCTCCATATCCTCTGTGTGATCTCCTTGTACTTAAAAATAATTCCTCATTCACTTGCTTGGCGATGGAAAACATTATGTATGTCTAAATATTTATTGGCTCTTTTGTCATCCAACTTGTTCATCATTCATCACTTACCCTATCATACTGTTATTTCCTTCCAAAAGAAAAGCTTCAATTCCCTTAGTGATTCTAAATTCCTCCTCCTCATTATCCCACTTAATACTATGGTTCAAGACATAAGATGTGTAAGCAATGGAGGCGATGGATGTAGTCGTGATCGTCATCCCCTTGCTATAGATTTTGACGAAAAAATCCAATGTCTTCATTCCAAATATTGATGAAGGCATACCACACAATGTATCCTCCATGGAAGCTGATGAATTAAGAAACATAGGTGGTGGGCATTGGGCCTCAAAAGTTTACTAGCTCGAAAGTTATGGAGGAAACAACAAGCCAAAGAAGCTTTTAGCATTTTTAAAGTCAGTTTTGCTTGAAATATACTAGAGATTTAATTTGAGGTTCATGTCTTGAATTAAATATTAAATTATCAATCTCTTCTCCACTGTTGGAAATGAAAGCTAGAGTCTCATGAATCCAGAACATATCTCTTCACATAACTAATATCCTACTATTAAATGATGGGTAAGTCATTTAGGAAGCTTTCCTCTATGTACACATATACTCATTCAAGTACATGAAATATCTTTAACCTTTAGATCTGATACCTTGCCCAAGAATTTGAAGCATTTTTCAAGTTCAAAATTTTATTTTTATTTTGTTTAAAAATTTTGTTATTCCCTTAAACATTTATAGTTCTTGTTCTATTGTTTAGTGATCCATTTTTTTGTGAATGACTAGTTTCATCTAATTATCATTGATTTAAAAAGGGCCGGGTTATAATTAATGTGGTTTCTTGAATAAGAAGCCTTATGTTCTTTGTTTATGTTTACTCGAGAAACATAGGATATTAGGAATCATATATGAGTTTGTTTATTTTTGGGTATTACACATATTTTGTGTAATTATTATTACTTTTTTATATATCTAATGATTTAGGTAAAACTATTTAATTTCCAATTAAGTTTCTGGCATGACCGAAGCTTCTTCACTTTTTAGATAATCCACTATTTATCTTGTATTTTATTTCAAAATATTTATTAGGAAATGGAAATATGTTCTACTTGGTTAGTTGTATGGAAAAATGACCTATGCTCTAGCTTCCTATGTGGTCACTGTAGGGGATCTATTATCATGGAAACCACGACATTCATTTAATGAAATTATACTTTTGCTAGAAAGGCTAAATTTTAAAATTTTGTGTTTATTTTGTTTAAAAAAATTGTTAGTCTCTTAAACACTTGTAGTTCTTGTTTTATTGTCTAATGAGGCATTTGTTTGGGAAGGACTCGCTTCATCTAATTATCATTGATTTAAAAAGTATTGGGTTAAAGCTAACATTGTTTATTGAATAAGAAGCGGTTTTTTTTTTTTATGTTTACTTGAGAAACATAGGATATTAGGAATCATATATGGCTTTGTTTATTCTTTGGGTATTCCACATATTTTATGAAATTATCATTACTTTTTTTTATATATCTAATAGTTTAAAGACAAAAATTTAATTTCCACTTCACTTTCTGGCATGAAAGAAGCTTCTTGGCTTTTTAGATAATCCAATATTTATCTAGTATTTTATTTTTATGCATCTCATTAAGAAAAATATAATCAGAATATGTAAGGAATTATGATAAGAGTTGATTTAAATAAGCTTGGAGGTGTATGAAGGTCCATAAAGTTCCCCAATGTTGAGGCTCATCACCACCTAATAGAAGATTATGGTCATCCTTAATATTACAATATAGGGCTTGTACAACACATTCGAGTTCCAACACTTGAGGTAGTTAATTCCATCTAAGCCTTTTTCCTCTTCTAAGGGTGATGTAGGGCACTTTTTGGTCATGATGTCTTGGAATGAAGATACCTATGATGGATTGTACGTGATAATATGGAGCACTCATTAGCCCTAACCTCACATCCTGATGCCTTTTTGAGTCCATTTGAAAATTTTACTAAATATATGTGTGTATTTAGTGTAATTAAAATGAAAAATTACTATTGACTTTGTTATAATTATTTGTTCTATTTAAACTATTTAAAAATTAAAGATAAAAAAGTTGCAATTAAATAAAATTGTATATGTAAAAGCTATAAAATTATAATAAAATCTCAAAAAAAAAGATAGAAAAGAGCATGGTATATGTTTAAAATAAATAAATAGAAACAATATGATGACATGCTCATAAATCCATTGATTCTTGAAAAATATATATTAATAATTATAGAATTAAATGCCAAAAAAAGTACTTAGGAATTTAGAGATGGAATTAATAAATTATGATGGATTTAAATGTAAAACGACAAAAAAACCCTAAAATATTAGATATGATATTAAAATAGTATTTTGTTGTTTCATAAATCTAGTGTTAAAAAGAAAATTAAAGTCATGTTATATAAATTTAAAAATTTAAAATTCAATTTTTTTGGTTTTTAATTAAATTTTGAATAAGATAACGTTAAAAATGATTTCAAATCTAATTATTAAAATAAATCTATTTTTTGAAATATTAAAAACAAAATGATTATTCAGCTGAGAAGTAAATGTAAATCTATATGGAGTGTATAATAAATTATTAGATTGAAGAAGAATAATATACAGAATCAATAAGGTATAAATAAAATGCAAATTTATATCGACAGTATAATCACTTATTCAATTGACATGTACTGTGAATAAGTACTATCATGGAAATTTAAATCATATGGTTATAAATCAATTGGAAAACTATGGGTGTGACACTATTTTCCTGAGAAATGGACCAAGACATGGAACATGATTTTTTTTTTTATCATAAATGTTATAATATATTAACATATTATATGTGTTGTGGAATAATCCAATATCACTACTTATATGATGTGAATTGGAACATTTTCATAAATTCTTTAAAGTGATTTCACAAGACAAAAATTAGTAGCCATAAAATTCATACAAAATAGTAAGCAACATTGAGGTTAAAAAAATTCGAATAAAGTATTGCAAAATGTGACAAAATAAAGTAGTATAGAGTGTTGTAAATGATATTCGAATTCAGTTTGTCATTCTTTAATCAGTAAAGGCTCCAACTATTTATAATTTTATCAAAACATCTGAAATGTAACTCCAAC
The DNA here is from genome assembly GCA_000404065.3 of Pinus taeda. Lineage (NCBI taxonomy): Eukaryota > Viridiplantae > Streptophyta > Pinopsida > Pinales > Pinaceae > Pinus > Pinus taeda. The sequence continues at coordinate 13,511 of APFE030234323.1, read as the reverse complement.
AAGGAGCAACATAATATTTTGAATGGAAATCTATGATGAGATGATATGTGAAACACATGAATCTAACCAACTTTTTAAAGCTATGGTTATAATCCAGACTGGAAATTTACCCTTCATATTTTGTTTTCGATCAAATAGATTCTATTAGTTCTTTGAAATACATCAACAATTTTTTTAAGGTATGCTTCTGCCCTAACCTCATTCCAACCAAATTTATTAACTAGGAGAAAGATACAAAAGGTGATACCAATGTGCCAAAATTTACATTGTGTCCTTAAAATAAATGCACAAAGCATCCAAAACCCACATAGAATACATATGAAAAGAACTTTCATCAAATATTATGATGGTGTATCAGTTCCTATCTAGAATTAAAAATGTTTGGGGGTCTAGGGACCCCATAAACATGAATCTCTAGGTGGTCAATCTGACGCTCAATATGATCTAGTCACTTATTAGTCAATATTTGGCTCGTTATAAGTAAAGTCATCTTGTCCAGAATTTCTTGTTTATTATGTTATCATTCAATCATGAATGTTATCACCTCATTCGAGTCATCATCTCTCTCTTTCCCTAGCTCCATCAGTAGTGCGATAAGACTTTACCACTGCCTATACAAACATTCTAAATATGGCGGTGCTTCCACATGGCTAGGTGATGAAACATGTTCATGAGCCACTTCGAGATCATAAATAGCCTCAACATGCCCATCAGCCTCCACTTCTGCTATGTGCCTGCAATGGCCAACCAGGGCTTCGTGAGATCACCCAACTCACACAACATGCCCCCCTTCATCTAAGAATTCCACTATATAATATAGAACACAAAGAATAGTTTAATTCAACCACCCAAATGTTGTATCTTGGTAAATCAAATCTCGCTTCAAAACTCAAGAAGATAAAAATTGTGAAAAATTGCATATTCTTCCACAATTATCACTAAAGAAGCACCCCCATGATTACAATACTTCCTCTTGAATAGAGTACCCAAAGAAACCAAGGACAAAGGTAGTGAGCCTCGGACCTCAAACTACATCTCTCAAGCCTAAGAAAATTTGGTGATAGATACGTGAAACAAATACCACTAAAGATGACAGGGACCATGGAAAATTCTTGAAAGCATGAAGATGAGGAAACCCAAAAAGAACGGATGACCACCACATCCAAAATTCCATTTACAAAGGAACTCCTAGGGCCTAGAGGCATAGCCATATTTCTTACTAAACAAGGAAGAGAATAAAACGACCCCATTTTAACTCCTATAGCAAGAAAATTTAGTAGTTCTCTTCTCCTCCCCATGTCTCACCATCCAAAGCATAGTTCACCACCCTTCAGCTCACTGAGGTGCCAAACCATGCAAGTTAGCACACCATAGTGAGCAAGGAAACCACTCGAATGAGCATGCATAGGTTAGCGGTCTATGCATAGTCAACATTCCCCTACCACCTTCCCAAACTCCGATATCTAGAAAAATCAGCTTCTGAGAAGAAACAATCGTTCATGCAATAATCTCATTCACTTGTTTGTAGAAGCTTTTGGTTCCTATGCAACTTGTCTATGGCCCGTGGCCCAATCAATCCCCTAGGTTTGGCCACACTCATCAAGGTAAACATTAACCTTCATGTTATTTTAATTATATATATCTAAAAGTATATATTCTTTTCTCATAGAAAAAGTCGTAATTTTATTCATATGAAAAAATTACATTTTGTAGATGCTTGAAGCATATGCAGATGGTTGTTCCTGTAATAATAGGAAAAAAGGATTACTAAAGAGAAAAAAATAAATTCCAACAAGCCTATACTTTTCGGCCCTTCTTCTTCTCCACTCTTCGCCAACCTCCAAAGTTGGGAGAGGGTGCAATAATAGCTAGCTAGTTTTCCGATGTGTTCATTGGATGTTCTTTGTCAGATTCTAATCCTTCCGATCCATGAGTTCGTTTAATGTCACTTACTTCCTGTTGGGGTTCTTGTTGTTTCGTGTTGTATGGCTCTAACTAAGATTTTGGGGTGTTCTCTTCCTATGTATATTTTTATCCCTTTTGTGTGTCAAATTCCGAAAGATTCCCTATAGGTTTTGTTTGCATGTCCTCTTCTTCCAGCGGGTCGGTACGCTACCACCCTTTGGCCTTTTTTTTTGTTTCATATTCCCTTTGGGGTCCTTTCTAGCTAGTGGGTGGGCATATTGGAGATGCCTTGTTTACATACACCCTTGGCATCTGAATGATGTATTCTCGTAGTTCAACAGTTGTTTCCATAAAGTAATGTTGAAGGTCGATGTGATGTGATCAGGTAGCCCCTGAATCGAGTCCACTTGTACACTTATTCTAGTGAATGTGAAAATTCCCCTAATAGCTCTATCTTCATCCATTATTAGGAATTTCCGCAAGGAATTCCCAATGGCTATTAAAACTTTGTGATGCCAAAATTGTAGAGGGAGGTTATGAAGCCTAACCCAAACAGGAATTGTTGACACTTTCATAGTATTGAAATCAAAATTAAGGAACCAGGGGGTGGTGAAGAGGCGAGCATTTCCCCAAAACCAAGGTCCCTGATTAATGATACTACCACGTTTCCGTTCTCTGTCGAATCTAACTACAGAAAATCCTTTTGGGCGCAGGTAAATTTCACAGTCAGATGAACCTGAGGAGAAGATCCATTTATGCAGAGCATCAAATTTTGGCCAAAAGTTGTTAAATCTACAGATAACAACATTCTTGGATAGATCTATGTGTAGAGCAGTTACCTCTGGCTAAGACACTTGAAGCGTTGGAGATTCCAGTTTTTGTTCCACAATGTAGCGGCCTCAGATTTTGGTGTTTTGTTGGGGTTCCAAGTTGGATCTGGATTTCCTTCTTTAACTCATGAATACTTGTCCCCTTGTTGAGCTGCATGCAGTAGTTTCTACCCCATATCATTTTGATGAAGATTTGTATCAGATATTTGTCCATGTAGAGTGGAAAGACCTTGTTGAGGTCTCGATCTATTAGATCTGGCTTTTTCTCTGTAAACCTAAATGCACCACTGTGTTTTGTATTCAGTTTTTGCCTTGGTTTCTCTATATCAAGTTTGTGGAGAATGTTTTTCATAGTCCCAACCACTATCTCTAGAATATCTACTTTTCGCAAGAATGTATGGCCCTCTGGGATCATGTCACCTTTGGCTGGATCTATTGTAGCTCTTAGCTTCCATCCATTGGCGCCAGACCCTACCTTCCTTTGTGAATAAAGGGGCGCAGCAGGCCACATAGTCAAGATCCATTCCTGCGCAGTTCGACCTTTGGCCATATAACTTCATTTCTTGCTTTTATCTTGTGGGCGACAGATCGACAGCCAGGGTATAACTCTGGCGAAGCTCCGGTTTGTAGTGTGTCAGTGGTATAAGTTGTTGTTCTTAAAACGCTTTCCTTTCCCGTCCATCCCTCTACCTTCATTTTTTGCGAGGGAGTCCATGCATCAAGGTAGTTGTTCCATAAGGAACCCCAGTCTCTATAATAGCCGTTGAATATCATTTGGGGATGAGTGAATGGGAGATCGGGTCAAAACCACTTGTGTGGATTCGGGTCCCATGATGGAGCCCCACGGCCTCCAAATTCCTTCCACTCTGACTATTCCTTCTCATGAGGATCCATAGTGTTGGCCTGGGGAGAACCAAGGCTTGCAATCGCAGAGCTCGTGATATCCTGGAAACACTTATATATATATATATAGTTGAAATATGGATATTTATCTATACTACTACAACATAGACACATAGACACACACATTCGTGTCGTATGTCGACTCCAAGATAAATAAGGAAAAAATTACACATCTCCGTCATTCGGAGATAGGCACCGTTAAAAATTTTGAATCATTCTTTATAATTTTTTCAATTCTTTTACATACAAAATACATACTTTCCAATCTTCCCTTTTTGTTAATGTATTTTAAATTCTAATTCATATCAAATATTGAAGGAATTGTACATCTCCATGATGTCATTGAATTAGAAAGCACAATAATTAAATGAAAAATATCCTTCACTCTATTCATTTATTGTTTACACTAAATTTCTTCTTGCCATTGATATTTTATAAATGTCTGGTATGAAATTTTATTAAGTATTAAAGAAATTTCACATCTCCTTGAAATTACTGAGTGGAAAAAAAAAGTTTAACAAAGGAAAAAATATTTTAAAGACAATTTTTTTCTCTTTATAAATGTTAAGTTGATATAAAATTCCCCCTAATTTAGGTGGAAATTGATGGTTGTCTTGAATGAATTTGTGGAAAAGAACCCTCAATTCTTTCTCTATCTCCTATGTCATTACTATTTTCAGCCATTAGGTTAGTTGGAATGGGCTCTCCTTCTTCTTCTCTTCCTATAGACTCTTCAAAAATATCTGGTTGTTTGCCTAAGGGGTCCTCCAATGCACAGCTACCGAAGAAGAGGGAAGGTTGGATGTTTGAAGTGGTGGGGGTATTTGGTAGAAATATCCCTAAGTTATCCCTATTCCTACGAGGAATGAAAGAAGTTTTTTTGCTTAGTTTTATGTTTTTTTTCAAGATTTGAGACTAACTGTAGAATTGAAATCACAAACTGAATGGAAACTAATAGCTTGAATGAAATCTCACTTACAGAATGGAAAAGAAAGAAAATTGAGTTACAATTACTTGTTCATAAATGAAGCTAATAGTAGAATGTCATAGATAAGAAATGTAAGAAAGAAAGCATAAATCACATCTTACTAAGATACCTCCATGGAAACAACGCCAAAAGGTGACGAGCACCAGTATTGTAGCAAGAATGTTGCAACTCCTCGGGCTACCAACTTTACTTTATCAACCTAGGGTTCATGCAAACTTGGAAGTGACAATGTTGTATAAACAAGAAGATGTGATCGGTATGCTCTCTGTCACTGCTATGCTGGCGTAAGACCATTATGGTTTCTAAAACCAACCTTCTATTGATTCAGAAGAACCATGATTACCAATGAGGAAAAGGGAAATTTACACTAACTAAAATCTTGTCTACCGTACTAAGGAAAAACTAATATCAGATTCTTAAACACACCATTCATCTAACTACTGCTAAGAGGCTTTGCTTCAAAAGATGGCTAAGTTGACATGTGTGCAATCCTATTTTCCTAGGCATGCAATCCGAAATAACCAAGCATTCTACTATTGCGCATGTAAATGAGCACAATAAGTCTTTTTTCCTTTTTGTCCTTTTTGTGTGAAAATGTGAATGCTAAATCCTCTTAGTGATGTGGCGAGTGGATTAGGGATGATGGTGAATGGTCAGATGGCTTAGGAGGCAAGTAGGGGTCTTCTCCTATCTTCCTTGGTGCTCTTTCCACAATTCGGCCTCAGAAAAGGCCACTATAGGTCATCGTAGAGGATGTCCTAATGCCTCCTACAGGATGTCCTAGTGCTACTACTGATCCCCTGTATTCCTACAGGATCCGACCGAGAGAAAGAGGAGGGATTTGGAAGGTGGTGTAGGTCTTAGGGAAGGTGAATGGTGAGAGAAATGAGGCAAGGGAGTGGCTAGGACTCCTTCTAAGCTCAAAACAAAGTTTGTGAGATGGGTAGATTTGCTCAATTAAAGTTGGAGAAGTGTTCTTATGTAATGATGAATTTGATGAGGGATTAGTGGAAAAAGTGATAATCATGGATGGATGAGGTTAGGATGAGATTGCTAGTCATGATATCTCTCTACATTGTTGAAACTCCTACACTACATCAATCATTGGCATTTATCCATGAATCATGTCAAACAAGAAAGATTTTCAGTCAACTAAGAAAACATAATTTCATTATCTAGTTGCTTATTTCATGCATGGAAAAACTTGCAGAATAGTGTGAAACCTTTATGACATCTAATGCAAGGTTGAAGATATCAGAAGTGTCAATTAAATCCTATTCTTGAAAACTGGTAAATTGCTGGCCTAAGTAGCAGAAAATCCTAAATTCCACAAGAAATCAGAATTTTGTCTTTTTGGGGCTACATAGGATTTCTTTTCTCAAACCATGGTCCCTAAAGGGAGGAGTGAGGCCAAAGCTACCTACTATCAGCTTTTTGATATTCCTTTGTCTTCCTAAGCTACTACTAAATCAATGCACAAATGGAAGCAAACTAATCAAATCCACAACTACATGCAATGAAGTAATGCTAAAAACAATTCAACCACTGATCTATGAAATAAATAAAGCCTACAAATACAAGAAGAGGAACCTTTGCTATTAGGGTTGAACCCTAATCCAAGAGTTTTAGCCATCTGAGTCAACTTAGTGTTGGATCAAGGAAATTCTCATTCTCATTATCATATCAGAAAGTTACACAACAATGTCTTCCACAAGTCTTTAGCTTGAAAATTCCTAATTATTTTACATAAAAAATCTGAATCCTAATGACGCTCTAGGCATCTTTATTTATACAACTGAAGTCTGCAACGACTTCCTTAAATCTAGGGAGGCTTGGCTCCCAAACTCAAGATGAACTGGTTGTTTAACCGTCACTAGCTTGACTGCCTTCTAATCTTCACGACTCAGTTTCTTGCAACTCCAAGCTAGTGTGATTTGATGGAGAGATATTGGAATGCGTGAGGATTAAATGAGGAGGATCTATCTCCTATAATATCTCCTCCTTGTGCCATTCGAATTTGTGTCGTTAATTAGCCAAAATTGCCATGATTTGCTCTCAAAAGCCTGGAATCAATGCACATTAGTCCACTAGACATAACATATCACTTTTACTCATCTCATTAAGACAAATATAATGAAAATATGTAAGGAATTATGAGAAGAGTTGATTTAAATAAGCTTGGAGGTGTATGAAGGTCCATAAATTTACCCAATATAGAGGCTCATCACCACCTAAGAGATGATGATGGTCATCCCTAATATTACAAGATAGGGCTTGTACATCACATTTGAGTGCCAATAGTTGACCTTGTTAGTTCTACATAAGCCCTTTTCCTCTTCTAAGGGTGATGTAGGGTAGTTTTTGGTCATGATGTCTTGGCATGAACATACCTTTGATGGCTTGTACGTTATAATATGGAGCACTCATTAACCCTTACCTCACATCTTAGTGCCTTTATGAGTTCCTTTGAAAATTTCACTAAATATATTTGTGTATTTAGTGTAAGTAAAATGAAAAAGTACTATTGACTTGGTTATAATTATTTGTTTTATTTAAACTATTTAAATAAATTTAAAAATAAAAAATTTCCAATTAAATAAAATCTTATATTTAAAAGGTATACCATTATAATAGAATCTTAAAAAACAATAAAATAAAGAAATAAAAGATAGAAAAAAGCATGGTATATGTTTAAAATAAACAAAGAAAAATTCATTGACTATTTAAAATTATATATTAATAATTATAGAATTAAATGCCAAAAAAAAGTACTTAGGAATTTGGAGATGGAATTAATAGATTATGATGGATTTAAATGTAAAACAATAAAAATGTCTAAAATATTAGATATGATATTAAAATATTTTTTTGTTGTTTCATAAATTTAGTGTTAAAAAGAAAATTAAATTCATGTTATATAAATTTAATAATTTAAAATTTGATTTTTTTGGTTTATAATTAAATTTTGAATAAGATAACATTAAAAATTACCTCAAATATAATTATTAAAATAAATCTATTTTTTGCAATATTAAAACAAAATTATTATTAAATTGAGAAGTAAATGTAAATCTATATGGAGAGTATAATAAATTATTAGATTGAAGAAGAATAGTATCCACAATCATAAGATATAAGTAAAATGCAAATTTATATGGAGAGTATAATCTTTTATTCAATTGACATGTACTGTGAATAAGTACTATCATGGACATCTAAATGATATGATTATAAATCACTTGGAAAACTATGGATGTGACACTATTTTCCCTAGGAATGGACCAAGACATGGAATATGACAATTTATTTATCATAAATGTTATAATAGATTAATATGTTAAATGTGTTGTGGAATAATCCAATATCACTACTTCTATGATGTGAATTGGAACATTTTCATAAATTCTTTAAAGTAACAAGAAGTGGTTCCACAAGACAAAAATGAGAAGCCATAAAATTCATATAAAATAGTAAGCAATATTGAGGGTAAAAAAATTCGAATAAAGTATTTAAAAATGTGACAAAATAAAGTAGTATAGAGTGTCGTAAATGATATTCAAATTCACTTTGTCATTTTTTAATCACTAAAAGCTCCAAGTATTTATAATTTTAACAAAACATCCGAAATGTAACTCCAACAAGGAGCAACCTACGATCTAGAATGGAAATCTATGACCAGGTGACATATGAAACACATGATTCTAAACACCTTTTTAAAGCTATGGTTATAACCCAGACTCAAAATTTACCATTCATATTTTTGTTTTTGATCAAATAGATTCTATTAGTTCTTTGAAACGTAGCAACGATTTTTTTGAGGTATGCTTCTCCTTAACCTCATTCAAACCAAATTTATTAACTAGGAGAAATATACAAAAGGTGATATCAAAGTGCTAAAATTTACATTGTATCCTTAGAATAAATGCACAAAGCATCCAAAACACACATAGAATACATATGAAAAGAATTTCTGTCAAATATTATGAGGGGGTGAGACTTCCTATCTAGAATCATAAAAGTTTGGGGCTCTAGGGGCCCCATAAACATGAATCTCTAGGTGGTCAATCTGACCCTCAATATGATCTAATCACTTATTAGTCAATATTTGGCTCATTATAAGTGAATTCGTCTTGTCCATAATTTCCTGTTTATTATTTTTTTAGTCAATCATGAATGTTATCACCTCATTCAAGTCATCATTTCTCTGTTTCTGTAGCTCCACCAGCAATGCGATAAGACTCTGCAACTTCCTATATAAAAATTCTAAAGATGATGGTGCTTCCACATGGCTAGGTGATGAAACATATTCATGAGCTTATTCACCCTCATGAATAGCCTCAACACCCCCATCACCCTCCACTTCTCCTACGCACCTGCAATGGCCAACCAAGACTTCATGAGGTCACCCACCTTGCACGAAATGCCTCCTTCATCTAAGAATTCCACTATATAATCCAAAACACAAAGACCAATTTAATTCAACCACCCAAATGTTGTAGCTTGGTAATCAAATCCCGCTTCAAAACTCAAGAAGATAAAAATTGTCAAAAATTACATATTCTTCCACAATTATCACTAAAGAAGCACCCCCATGATTACAATACTTCCTCTTGAATAGAGTACCCCAAGAAACCAAGGACAGAGGTAGTGAGCCCGAGACCTCAAACTACATCTCTCAACCCTAAGAAAATTTCTCAATAGATACGTGCAATAAATACCACTAAAGGCAATAGGGACCATGACAAATTATTGAAAGCATAAAGATGAGGGAACCCAAAAAGAACAAAGGACCACCACATCCAAAATTCCATTTACAAAGGAACTCCTAGGGCCTAGAGGCAGCGCGATATTTCTTACTAAACAAGGAAGAGAATAAAACCACCCTATTTAACTCCTGTAGCAAGAAAATTTAGTATTTTTCTTGTCCTCACCATGTCTCACAATCCAAAGGATAGTTCACCTCCCTTAAGCTCACTGAGGTGTCAAACAATGAAATTTAGCACACCATAGTGACCAAATCACAAGTCCCTCTAGCTTGCATTGTCCTTTCTTTATAAAGAAGCCACTTGAATGAGCATGCCTAGGTTAGCGGTCTATGCATAGTCAACATTCCCCTACCACCTTCCAAAACTCCAATACCTAGAAAAATCAACTTCTAAAAAAACAATAGTTCAGGCAATAATCTCATTCACATGTGTGTAGAATATTTTGGGTGTCCTATGCAACTTGTCTATGGCCCCTGCCCCCATCAATCCCCCACGTTTGGCCACACTCATCAAGGTAAACTTTAACCTTCATGTTATCCTAATTTTATAATATATATAAAAATTAAGTCTATATATATCTATATCTATATATATATATATATATTATATATATCTATATACTATTATATATATATTATAATATATGATATATATATAATATATAATATTATATATATATTTATATATATATTATATATATTCTTTCCATGGGTCAACTCTAAACTAAATGAAAAAAAGAATTGGATAATCTCTTTCATTTTGAGTTACGCACCATTAAAAATGTTTTAGTCATAATTTTAATGTTCATTTACCCAAAATCAGAAATATCTATATATATATATATATTATATTATTTAATAATATATATATATTAATAATTATATATATATTATACTAATATATATATATATATATTATATATTAATATAGTGAAATTTGGATATTTATCTATACTACTACAACATAGACACACAGACACACACATTCGTGCCATATGTCAACTCCAAGATAGATAAGGAAAACATTACACCTCCTTCATTTTGAGATAGACAGCGTTAAAATTTTTTAATCATTCATTATAATATTTTCACTTATTTTATATACAAAACGCATACTTTCCAATCTTCCCTTATTGTTAATGTATTTTAAATTCTAATTCATATGAAATATTGAAGGAATTATAGATCTCCATGATGTCATTGAATTAGAAAGCACAAATTAATTAAATGAAAAATATCCTTCACTTTATTTATTTATTGTCTACACTAAATTTCTTCTTGCCATGAATATTTTCTAAATATCTTCTATGAAATTTTATTAAGTATTAAAGAAATTTAACATCTCCTTGATATTACTAAGTGGAAAAAAAAAATTAACAAAGGAAAAAACATTTTAAATTCAATTTTCTTCTCTTTATAAATGTTAAGTTGATATAAAATTCCTGCTAATTTGGGTGGCAATTGATGGTTCTCTTAAATGCATTTATCATCACCATGCATTCACATGGAAAGTGGCTCTCATCCGACTTCAATATGCCCACTCTGTATGCTAATCCATCGATTTCATGATGCCTAATCGACTGCTCCATATCCTCTGTGTGACCTCCTTGTACTAAACACTAATGCCTCATTCACTTACTTGGCGATGGAAAACATTATATATGTCTAAAAAATTCTTTGGCTCTTTTGTCTCCCAACTTTTTCATGATTCGTCACTCACCCTATCATACTCTTATTTCCTTCCAAAAGAAAAGCGACAATTCCCTCAATGATTCTAAATTCCTCCTCCTCATTCTCCCACATGCTACTATGGTTCAGGAGAGTAGATGTGTAAGCAATGGAGGCAATGGATGTCGTCATGATCATCATTCCCATGTTTTAGATTTTGATTAAAAATTCTAATGTCTTCATTCCAAATATTAATGAAATCATACCACACAACGTGTCCTCCGTGGAAGCTGATGAATTATGGAAAGTAGGTGGTTGGCATTGGGCCTTAAAATTTTACTAGCCAAACAGTTATAGAAGCAACAACAAGCCAATGAAGCTTCCATAAGGAAGGTTGTCAATTCTAAGAATTTATAGTCTCTGCGAATCTCTATAGGGCCTTATCCACTCCTTAGAAATCTCCTTCTCTCCTCTCTCACTCTACCATTCCCACACTAGCTCCCAAGATGGTATAAACTCCCTTTCAATCTCACTCGCTTCCCCTGGGCACTTCCTCTTCGATCATTATTGATTATATGCAATTGAAATGTCAAGTGAGTGGAGCAGCTAAGAAGGCACAACCATAGCAAGCTTTGAGTTCTTATGGTTGTCTTACTATTGAGGAGGAGACAAAATATGCACTAGCACAATTCTGGCCTTATAGCACACTTGATGGCTCAACAACTTCTAAAGGAAAGAAAAATGTTTGAAGCATCTTTTTGAATGGATTGTATTCTTAGCCCTAAGGAAAATTCTGACACGCTATTTTTTGTATTACAATCACCAATTATGTATGCTAGTAACTTTGGATTTGCCCATGAATAGATATTTCTTTGACCCTAGATTTCAAGCAATGACCTATTGGTTTCCCATGGTGAGAAGATGGTCTCAAACCTAGTTCCACCAGAAGACTAACATTATTATGGTTGTGTAAATTTTGTACATCATTTTTGCTAAGATGAATTTCTTTACATATTTACGAAAGAATATATATATAATTGTTTTATTTAAGGTTCACATTGAAATATTCTATATATTATCAACATCAAAATATTATTTCGTAATATGTGTAGAGTAGATATTGAAATATACTAGTTGGAATGAATATTCAAATTCTAATTGGGTGCATCATCCTATAATGCAACATGATGTGTTACATAAAGAAAATGTATTGAGTATCTCTCAAATCATACCCATTGATATTTTTTGTAAACCCGGGATCATAGAAAACATCATGATTGTAGTGAATTTCACTCCAAATGATATTTCTACCCATATTACTCTTTTCATATAGTTCTAATATGTATTCACTTGTACATATGAAGATTTATGTATCATTGATAGCCATATGCATGAAAGAAATAATCTACTCAAGAAAGGACTTCACCCAATAAACCCTCACAAAGTTGATATCCTTAAGGAAGGCGTTGAAAAATTACTTAAATCTTAGTTCATATGTCTATTTTCCTTAACTGAATAGGTTTCCAACATCATTCTTGTCACAAAAAAGGGTACAGTTCATGTTAATTGTCATCAAAAGGAACTCAATAGGGAATTACCAAAATATAACTATCAAACCCCATTGATTGACCAGATCATTAATGGTTCACTAGTAGTGGTATTCTCATTCATGGATTCTTTTATTTGCTATAAATAGATTGAAATCAAATCAAAAGATCAATATAAATGGCTTAAATTTTCCCTTAAGGTACAATCACATATCAAAAATTGTCCTAGGGTCTTAAAATCATTGGATCCACCTTCTAGTGGGACATGCCTTATGCTTTTTATTACATCACATGGCTTGTAGATGCATATATGGATTACCTCCCCTCTTACTCTCACAGACACACTAACAATCCAATGAATTTATGAGCCATCCTTATGCATTGTTGCTACTATAATACTCATTTCGATCCAAAAATTCATATTTCTGTTGTTTCCAAGAGATTGTAAGGTTTAATTATGTTAAATTACATGATCTTGTCCCTTAATTTCACTAACAAAAACATGCGAATGAATCTTGCAATAATTCTGAAAATTCTCTTTCTTACATTTCCTTGAACACTTTTAATTCAAAGAAAAGAACATTGATGGTAGAGACATTTACTCAAATATTTGCATGGTTCCAAATATGAAACCCTTACTCAAAGTATGAAAAAAGATAGCTAGACTAATTTATTATTAATTTGGAGAATGCAAATACACGACAATCACTACATTTTGGATTTAAGAGATCTATGGTTTGTATCTTTCGAATTATTGACCGAAGAATCCACAGTATGAAAATTTTTATACCAACGTTTCAAATCCCAAATTCTTTTATCATCATTCTTAACCCTAATGATGGATCCCATTTGGGATTTGAAACGTTGGTATAAAAATGTTCATACTGTGGATTCTCCGGCCAATA
>APFE030234317.1:0-18959 GCA_000404065.3 Pinus taeda | reverse complement strand
ATGATTGTTATTTTTTTTTATCAAAATCATTTTTTTAAATATTGAGTGAAGCCCGATATTAAATATAATTTGTTATAGATGAACTTTGAACTTATTTTGTTTTGAATATATGTTATAATGATTTAAGTCTTTTTTTTGTTAAATGATGTTTAGTTATATATAGAGTAAAATTAGGATTTTTTTCCTTAGCATTATTGTCCTACATTTTTCTTTATAATATTGAATTTTTTATGTTGAAATATAGGTTTTCGGGTTTGCTATTCCTATAACTTGTTGTTGTTATTGTTTTTTCTTTTTTCTTAAGATAAAAAATTTAGGAGTTAGCTAACTTAAGCATTCTCCACTAAAATTGTTTATTAAACCCTTATCTTAAGAAGATAAAGAATTTAAAGCCCACGGAGTTTTAGATTAGTAGTGATTGGTTTCACAGTTAAGGGACTCCTTGTGATAGGTCACTGGTTCAAATCCCCCATGGGTGTTGACTTACAAAAAAAAAAGAATTTAGGAGTTAGTTAACTTATGCAATCTCCACTAAAATGGTTTATCAATCCTTGTGTAGATGACATACATGAAAACGTGAGGATGTAGTTACATGTATACAAAGCATTATGGAAAATAGACTAATAGAATTATGTCATTTATATAAAGATGGAGGAAACTATACTAAAACAAGTATCTCATTTATATCACGATGGTAATAGTTTTCTGTCAACATTATTGGTGAAAGTTTCATGTAGATTCAAGGTAGGATTTCCCAAATAAAGCAATTATGAATAAATAGAGAAGATAATGAATAAGAACAATAAATCCCTGTTGAGTTCATGGTAAAGATTACAAATGGATATGCATTATATGCTAAGCAAATTAAATAAACTCCCAATATGATGCTCTTATAGATTTCTTCCAAAAAACATATGTACATCCAGTCAAAAATTCACATGAATCTCAAATATCACGCTCTAAAATTTATTAAGAGTACTAGAAAGCCCAAATGAACATTAAGTTTGTGACTGTGAAATTTTTTTAGAATGATGGGTGGGATTCTATTAGAATTATTTAATCAAACCTAGAAATAGTAGAGAGTGTGATTCACAAAAAAATTGAGAGGCAATACATGTTTAGCCAAATTCCAATCAGCCCAGATGAAATTGTACATGGTGATAATTCTTCTATTTCTTATAATCCTTCTAGTCCTTTAACCTTGAAAACTTGTGAATTATAATTAAGTGTATGAAAGTAATTTCAATATTACATTTCTCATAAGAATACAATATAAAGGATGGAATTAGCCATCTTAATATATTTTTAGATGAAGGAATCAACTAATTACATATTATTGATATTATAAACCAATGCCATGCGTAGTTTCATAATATTGGATGAAGATGTGGAACATTAAAAAAGATTTCAACATCCACATGTTAAGAACTTCAAATGATTAGTAATGAAAAGATATGTTTGAGGCACTATAATGAAATTTTTTCTAACCTTAAAAAGTATTAAATTAAAATCCTATCCTTAGCAAGATTGTTGATGGCTCTATCACTACCAAAATTGTCAATAAATGGTGCTTGCAAGTTGTATATTATCATTTGTAACATGCATACACATCAAGGAAACCATTGCGTCCACTTCTCCAAGTCATTCCCATATCTTTTCCATGTCTCCTATAAATACCAATGCCCCTCACATCTCTTCTTCTTATTATTGTTTTCAATTGGTGTGATTGAGATGTTCATGTTTATCATTCAATGTGCATTCAATCACTTGCATGCACATTAAGGAAACCACTACCTCCATTTGGCCTAACATTTCCCATTTATTTGCCATTCTTCCTCTACAAAACCAATTCCCTTTCCATATCATTTTATTATTAGTTATCAAAGTTGGTGCTATTGTGATTCCCTTTCTTCTCTCTCAATAACACAATGATGGTATAAGGAGGTTTTTTGTATAGATGTTTTGACTGCATGCTCCTATACATGTTTTGACTAAAGCTATTGTCTTTGCTGTAACTAGCTCTATTCCACTTATACCAAGGAAATATCTTCCCAAATTCATCATATTTTGCACCAATGTTGTTCATTCAAAGCATCCATCTGACTACACCATTAAGCATTCATCGTTTGTTTAAAGTAAAAGTATCCAAGAAAATTCCTAACATGAATGATGTTTGTCCTTAACTTCCATATTAAGACTAAAGGTAGGGAAAAACCAATTAATGTTTAACGATTATTTGGAAGAGTTAGGACGGTCGAAGCCATTGGGGAAGAGAGCAAAATGGCGAGGGTTTCTATTCAGGCTAACAATCTATTTACTCTTCTCAGTGATCTGGAAGACAAACACGACTACATGAAGGAAGCTCGTAATTTTCACAACAAGCTGGAGGAGGAAGCGGCAGCAGAAGGGAAATGATACCACCGCCGAAAATGCCAGCAGATCTTTTCTTTCCTAGATGTGAATTATGGCTCAAAAAAAGGCCAGAAACCATCTAAGTGGATCATCCAAAACACCGATCTATCACCACAATGGTCAGATCTAGAAGCACATGCTAGATCTGGGCTGCCCCTCTACAGATCTGT
This sequence comes from Pinus taeda, assembly GCA_000404065.3. Classification (NCBI taxonomy): domain Eukaryota; kingdom Viridiplantae; phylum Streptophyta; class Pinopsida; order Pinales; family Pinaceae; genus Pinus; species Pinus taeda. The sequence goes on along the minus strand of APFE030234317.1, from coordinate 16,377 downwards.
GGATCTTGAGGGAAAATATCAATCCGGGTTATCTGGGAATCCAGATGGGTGGATGAAGTTAGTGCAGAGAAAATACACAATGAAGGTCCAGGCCCAGAAGATAGATCCCCAGGGCGGAGAGGAGCTTAAGGAAGCGAAGGAAATGATTACTTCGAATCCCAACTTACACAGTTGAGGATGCACAGACATGGATCCTTGTAGCATTAAGATTGATCTATATTTCATGAAGGATGAGTGGACCTCCAAAGGACCACAACTACCTCTACGCATAGGGATAACTTACAAAACCCCAGATCGAGAGCGAAAAACAATAGATGCTTCCTTTGGTGGGATTGATTTTCCCAAATCAGAGATCCTCCTTGTAGATCTGCACTCAAGGAGGTCATTACCGACAAATGGCCCACGCTTTTGGGGGTTTCCTCTATCTAAAGGCAGGGGTTTCCCACAACAGGCAAAATGGGGTGCCATGAAGAAGATTCATAGAGCAATGGTAGCCGCGATCCATTGAAGGAGGGTAGAGCAGCATACAAGGCTTGATTCTTAGGATCACCTTGGACTAATATATGATGATCAACGGTGGGTAACATGAGTCCACAAACTAAACAACCTAGATCAACGGAGAGCTACAACGATTGAGCATGAACACAACAAAGAGGAAAACACCCCAATATTGGATGTTGAAGCTTCTGTACTTGAAATGCTTGAAGGTAAAAAAAGTACCCTCTTTATCAGATCTATGGAAGGGAACACAATATTCATCAAGATAGGGAGTTGGGAGGAGATAAAAACACTCAAACATAGGATACAAGAAAGGATAGGTGTCCCACCTTGCAAACAACTTTTGATCTACACAGGAAAAGTATTGCAGGAGGAGCACAAGCTAAAAGAATATGACATAAGCAGTGACTCAACTATCTACCTCAACACAAGACTCCATGGAGGCTGCTCCGACACAATCTCAAAAGGACTTGTTTCCTTCAAAGACGCAGTAAAAGGGAAGATGGGACTTCAAGCACAAACAAAATAGCAAGTCACGACCCCTGGTGCCTACATCGTCGAGTAGACAACTCAAAACCATGCATTAACAATTGCTATACCTGAGGTGAATGAAATAGATAATGATTATTTATCTAAAGTAGAGATATGCAGGTTTAATGGGCTTTGGCCCAAACCGGAAGCCCTTAGTCAATGGATTTACTCCATATGGATAGAAAACTATGCTATCCACCTTTGTTCAAAAGGATTTTTTATTGTCAAATTCTACTCAGTCAATGACAAGGAATATGCATTGAACAAGGGACCATGGTTCTGGGTAATGTTGGCCTTTCTATGACATCTTGGGTTCCAGAATTTGACCCAAACACCATGGTGGTTTCCAAAATGTCTGTGTGGGTAAAACTATACAACCTACCTTTGCACTTTTGGCACATCAAAGTATTAGCAGGCATTGGCAATGCTTTGGGGAAATTCTTAAAACTAGACAGTGAGCACCTTTGCAAGGATATCTACACCTTTGCTAGGATCTGTGTGGAGGTTGATCTCAGTCAAGGTTTACCAGACCACATCCTCTTACTCCACAATGAAAAGCAATGGGCCCAGCCACTTGATTATGAAAACATTTCCTTTAGATGTTGCATTTGTCATCAAACCGGTCACATACAGAGCATGTGCCCACAAAACAAAAAAGACAGGAAAAGAAGACAACCACCAAAGACGAAAGGATCGCAGTTTTCAGCCATACTGAAAGATAACATAGAAGAGGAAGAAAACACAGAAACTAAGGATAGGGACTAATTGTTATGTAAATTTCCCTTCTTTAGATATAAACTGATATAATATTTTGATATTGAATATTTTTCTTGCAAAAATCTTGAGTACTTGGATTCCACAGATAAGAGAGATACATGCTAACTTATTGCTAAAAAGATAAACGTGTAATATAATTTCAATGCTTTACTTTAAACTTTTAAATGTCACTTATATAAACTTTAAAAAAAGTAGATTATAGAAGCGACAAAATGCATATTTATGGAAACTCGTTAGTGGAGGTGGGAATATAAAATATGTTGAGAAATATAGAAACTAACAAGATCGTATACTAGTTTGAAGATTCCTAAAACCCATTCAGTGGTTAAAAGTTAGTTAAAAACTACTAATGAATCATGATTTTAAGGGTTTTTTGGTAATTGATCGAGATGCAATCAAAAAGTTGCTAGGAAATGATGCATTTTTTTTTAGGCAAACTTCCAAATTAATCCAGAAGTTTTCCTAAAAAATCATTATGGATAACAAAAGTCTAAGATGCATTTTGTTGTTTAAATTTATTATAAGACACCAAAAATGATATAGGTACATATCATTGGCCACCCATATCTTTCATTGACATAATCATTCTCTATCTTCTTGGCAATTTTCTATGGCTTTTCAGGTCCTAAACTTCCAGGGCCATTTTGAGGCCATAAACAATGTTCTTTTGCCATTTAGGGGGTTACGAGGTGCCATGTCAAAAGTTGTAATCCTTGAACATTTCTTTCCAAAGAGCCAATGTGTGCCCCAAATAAATTTTGTCTGCCCCTGGGAAGATATGTCCCAACTAACCACCTCGGGACCCACAAACCTTTTGGAATTTCAACATTTAGGGTCAAGTTTTTGGATCTCTAGGAATATTTCTTTATGGTAAAAATATATTCTTTCATCAACTTGTAATATCTTCTCGAGAATGCATGTAATTGCCATTTCTCTCTCTTCAAAGATACCTAATACCATTCCAACCACTTTGTTCTATAATATTATGTTATTTTATTTATCAATAAAAGTTAAGTTTTCACTATATTATTATGCTCTCTACTATATTTCTCTATGTGTGTATTTCATTTCCTTTCACGCCTTTCATGTGGAAGCATGAATTAGATTTACTTTAGTGCGTTGGCATGACTAATTGTAAGCATTTTCCTACTCCATTTTGATCAATTGTCACCCTTTCTTTTGGTTTCTCTACACCACACATTCATCATTCACCATATTAACACTTGGTTGGGAGTTTATTGTATTGAATAATACACATCCTAACATTTATTTTGAAACAAAATTTGTAAATCTATTCTCTCAAGATCCTCACAAGAGTCATTAGAAGGTTGCAAAGCACATTTCGAGGTACATTAAGGGTACTGCCAATTTTTCCATTGAATAAACTTATTTTGCTTCTCATCTTGTGGGCCTCATAGAATATAATTGGCTAGTTCAATTGATAGTTAAAAAAGAGCATGTGAATTTGTCTTTAGCCTTGGATAAGATCCTATTTCTTAGTCTTGTAAGAAGTAATCAACAATTTTATTATCTTGAATAGACATTGAGGTTCATGTTATAGTTATTACTAAACATGATGTTCTTTTACTTTGATAGCGAATGACATAATTTTTCATTGTATCTAGCATGATCGTCTTATCCCTCTACAATTATAGTGTCATCAACATTCCTCACTTCCAAGTGGATTGTCAACATACAAAACACATTAATATCCACATGCACTTCATTTGACAACTCATCCAAGATGGTGTTCTAAACATTGAGCATTTTCCTACTGAAGAGAAAGTTGCAGATATCTTCACTCAACTTTTGAAATAACCTCATTTCCTTAAATTATGAATGATGATTGGAGTGAAGTAAGTTAACCTAGGGTGGTCATCTGGAAGTCCTCCTTCCTTCATTTTTCTATTGTTTTCTCGCTTTTGAGAAAGATTTTTTTCCTATGGATTTATCCCCTTTTCTTTGCTTATGAGAGTTAGTGCTTGAGTGCCTTAAATGGTTTAATTATCGACACTCATTTTTTGTTTTATTTGTTTAAGTCCTACATTTTATTTCTCATGGAGGGGGAGGAAGGGGTGTGTTAGTGTTAATTTCCAATGCATTGTTCCTTCTGAATGCATCTTTTCACATTTACCCTATTAGTAGCAGTTGTGATCTCATGTACAAACCCTCATCTACCTTGGTGTAAGAGATATCCATTTAATAAATTCTAGGGCTCTTCCACTACAACATATAATGGATACTCTCTTGTATATTCTACACAGATCTACTAGGTCATTATGCTTTCTCTCTTGTAGAAGGTTTTTTGGTCTTTTGTAGTAATCTTTTTTGTTCCCATGATATTGTTTAAAATATCTTCACAACATAGATCCAAAAATGATGTATACTACATGGGTAAATATTATATTAAAAAAACACAGACTAATATAATATCAATGTGAATATTTGACATCTGTTGAAAAATGCAGCAAAAAATTCTCAATTTGATTTTGCCTTGAATAAATTGAGAAAAACAAATTTTCACATGAAGAGACAACTTGGATGCAGTTAACTTGTGTGACATGGCTTATTTCACCTAGTTTACTCAGTAAATTCGAGTTGGAGGAGTTAGAGTTCAATTAAGCATGTGTGATTACTAATTTGCAACAATCAAGGTTTGTTATTTCACATTGTTTCCTTTAACCTAGTTTGAAATGTTGGAGGAACTAGTGGAAGGTCATTTGTGTAGTGAGACTTTAATCTAAGTCAGTGATCATCCAACTAACTGATCAATCAAACCAAAATATCTAGTGCATGCAAAAAATTCGAGTTCCCCAGTTGTGGTGGAGATTCAAAGGCAGTGTAACATCAATTATAAACTAGTCTTGAGTGTATAGGTGTTTCATGTAGTTAGATGATCAACCTTGAAAATTTCCCAATCCATTTTGGAGAAATTCCTAAATAATAGGGGCCTAATTTCTCAAGGATTTTTCGCAAGGAATAGGGATTCAAGAAGAGTCAGAAGTTGACTAAATCTTCGTTAGAGCTTCTTATTGAGCCAAGAGATAGGTTATTCACTTGCATGTTGTGCTTAGTTGAGAAAAGAAATTATAATATATCTTTATTCATCAAATTAATGTAAGTAGGAAAAGGGGTTTTTTGTAGATTTCTTTCCCTTGGAAAAATACTGTGTGCATGTGTGTTATTTCTCATTGCATGTTTGCGATTGATGTTCTAAATTATGAATTGAATTCTAAAGACCAGTAGAGAAGGTTTGTGTCTTGTGATTTTGATTAAAACTTCACGAGCAACTGTAAATATACACCATAATTTCTACATGGTATTAGAGAATGATTCACATTAGAACAACAATTTCGAAGTTGTTTATCAGGAGGTTCGAATTTGCAGTTTAGTGAACTAGGATCTTTTCAGAGTTGGGAAGATGACATTCAACAGGTTGAGAATAGAGTATGCCTTTGAAGGCAGATCTAATTTCATTGCATGGAAGGATCACATGGAGGTGGTGTTGGATGACAACAAATTGCTAGAATACATCAAGAAAGATGTTGCAAAACTAGTGAAATATGATGTGCAAAACCTAGCCCAATGGAAGAAAGATGTAGCGAAGGCGAGGATAATAATCTTGGAGGGAGTGTGTGACCACATTGTCACAAATAACCATCGGAAAGAAACTCCTTATGCAATGTGGCAAGCATTGACATATCTATTCCAAAATAACAATGACCATAGGAAACTAGCGCTCAAGGATAAACTTCGAAATATCAAGATGCAGAAGAATGACACTATCTAGCAGTATCCAAGCAGGTTCACACAAGTTAGTGATGAGCTTGGAGGAGTTGGTGCTACTATTTCAGATGATGACTTGGTAAGCCTAGCCCTTCTAGGCCTTCCAAAGAACTGGAATAATTACCAAGCTTCGGTGAACGGGAGGGACAAAATACTAAATTGGGAACACTTATGGTCTGATTTGGTACATGAGGAAACAAGGTGGAATAGAAAAGATGGAATTTCATAGAAGTGGGAGGATGAAGAAAGCTTTGCATTAGTTGGAAATGGAAAGAAGGGAAAAGGGAAGGAATCTCAAACGAAACTATAATCCAACCAAGGGGGAAAGAAGAAATATTTGTCCAAAATTAAATGCTTTGATTATCATGAATTCAGGCACTATGCAACGAAGTGTCTAGACAAAAAGTCAAGCAAGAAGACCTTAGGAGGAGGAGTATGTGATGCTTTAGCTTCACAATTCGAGCTTGACTTCACCCTTATCACATGCATGACCAACATATTGATGGGGAGCGTGTGGTACTTGGACTCTAGTGCTTTGTTCGATATGACAGGGTGCAACGATTCGTTTAGTGATCTGGAGGAGAGAGATCTTCCTATGCACATTGAGTTGGGGGACTGTTATGTAGAATTTACGAATGTGGACATATGTATCTTCCCTAGACCTAGTAGAATGGTTTAGAACAATAGAAAACAAGAATATAAAATTCCCCTTAGAGAAATTGGAGAATGGAAAGATGCTTACTTGGGATCCGTCACAAGCTCTTCTCTCCACTCGACTTGTAAGCTCTAATCATGAATCTGATTGCTATAATTAGAATCTGCACATACAATTAACACAAGCCAAATATTTATGACATCTATGTAACATTATCCAATTACTCTATTCAATGGATCATCATAGCATTGAAATATATGAATGTACACAAAACATAACACATATAGGAAAAAAATATACTCATTGTATTAATATGAAAAGGAGAGAGTTTAAAACAAAAAATGGAAGTTGATCTTGTAGAGATCTCCCCAATTTGGCTTATCCTTCCTTGTCACAAAGCACACTTCAATGTCACATTAATGCATGAAGATGATAACTCTCTTAGGTTCAAAGTAGCAACATGAGGGTATGATTAGTCTCCAAAAGCAAACCTTGATGTTGTAGATGGTTGTAGATTTATAGAAGAGTGTGGTAATGTAAGAATTCATATCCATTTACCAGTATAGGCTTTATATCCACTCTTCATGGGAAGATGAGCTCAAGGGGAAGAGGTGAAATTTCCAAGGTAGGATCAGATAGGATTCAAATTTCTTATCCAAGGTGAATGGTTGAAACAACTCTTAGAAGCTTATGGAAGAGGAAACTTCAGGATTCTTTTTATTTTTCTCAAATTTTTAGAATTAGCTCACCCCCAACAAGGGACAACTTGCTACTAATTAGCACTGGTACAAAATTGAGCAACCTACTCCTAAACGTAGGTCCTTAAAGGGCCAAGATGCAAGGGCCTTAAAATAACTAAAATGAAGTAGTTAGAACCAAAAAATTGGGAATTTAGGAGATTCATGCTTAGGGATTTATGTAGGGATTATGACAAGGTGTTCATGGATGTTGATTGATCTAGTTGGTAGGCCTATTGACCAGATGCTACTAAATAGCCTATAATGGATTTCCCCCTAAAGCGTAAAGTCAGAAATGACAGCTGATGACTGAAGTGATTTACCTTATGTCAAGTCAGGATCAAGAACAATTGGTTGAGATCATAATTTGTTACTATCATTACATCATGATATTTTTGCTAAGGGAGGCATACCCATGCTCAATACATAATCTAACATTACATGTACAATGATCAAGAAGTTGTGTCCACTAATGATGAAGTGTGGATCCATGATTGGATGTTTGTCTGAATGATCATAGCCATCATGCTTTGTAATATTGCATTGATCTTGAAACTGCAACCTAAATGGATGGAACTAATCCAGGGTCTTCTATCTCATTCACTCAATTCTCCAATGTATGATTCTGTTAGGTCCCTAGAATACTAGTGTATCCCTTATAATTATTGTCGTTGTAGCCCCTTATTGTTATTTTTGTGCCCATGTTGTCCCCATATTGTTATTATTGTGCTCCATAGAAGCCCACTATTGTTGTTGTTGTTCCCTTACATTATTATTGTTATGTCAGCTCTAATTATATTGTGACCCCTTAGACTCCTATATATAGAAATGAGGTATTTTCATTTGTATCCAAGAATTGCTCATTTGTGTAATGTAAAGGAGGTTTCCTCCTCGAAGAGGCTAATTTTGAAGTTGTTGATCTACCTCATTCTTCTATTTTGTGAGTTGATTTCATAACAATTGGTATTAGAGCTCTGGATTCTAGGGTTTCACTGCTTCAAACAAGTCATCATGGAATTTTCATTATAACCTTTTTTCTATGAAGCTTTAGAAGTTGAAAATAAGACCCATTTGAGTTGAAATAGTGATGAACCTTAGGATTGAATTTAAGACCTTGTATAGCTATAGTTGTGGAGATATGAACTGAGGAAGTTAGGGTTTTGTAGGCTCCCAAATTTGATCTCAAACATGTCTGAAGGTTGCAATGGTGACACGTGGCACTTTGTACAAGTTCGCGCTATTGAACCAGTCTATAATTAGGTAATCATGGGATATTTGACATAACTCTTTCTGTTAGAAAAAAATTACTTATGAGAGAGAAATGCAAGACATATAATATGCAGAAAAACACAAACACATAAAATCAGAGAGACACAGATATACATGGTTCACATAGTTTGGGCTACGTCCACCTTGAACATCTAGTCCTTCCTTTCTATTATGCAGAAAAATGAAGAGACACAACCTACAGTAGATTTGCTGTAATATCCTATGTTTTCTCTCACAGTCTCACATCTCTGTTTCTCGCTCTCAGAATACACATATATTCCATAGCCTCAATACAATGCCCTCATACAAAGAAAGGGGTTGCCTTCTAGGGCAAAAAACCCTAAACTAAACATAAGTTATGCCATCAGATCATCCGCCAAATGAATGACCCTGATTGATTAAAAATCACTATACTTTTGCAAGGCAATTTTACATATGTTTTTAGCTTCGGGGGCGCTGCCCCCGAAACCCCCACCGAGAGACTGCTAGCCCTTGGACCCCCCAACCAAGGGACCCCTGCAGGGGGGATAAGTCCCCCTCACACCCCCTCGCATGGAGGGGTGTACAATCTTCCTGGGGTATACATCTGGCTGAAAACAAAGACCTCTAAATAACCATGCTCCACACCCAAAATTTTCTTGGAGAATCCAATCTAGATCAAACCTATGGGGTTGGAAAGAGGACATAGAGGGCTATCACAGGAAAAAATTTCAGACCTTGGAGATTTGAAATTACAGATATACAATAGATTCAATATCAATATCCTACAAAGAGAAAAAAAAAGGTGTGTAGTCTTTTCAATTTTTTTCATAAGTTTGGTTTTAAAAATTTGTTTGAAGTGATTGAAAGGGCACAATGAAGCATATCTATCATTAATTGATGCCTCGAAGAAAGAAAATGGAAACACCTAGTAAGAAACCTAAAATCTCTAGCATGACTCATGAAGAAGAGGAAGAAATGCAACATAATATATCAAAATTATGAGACCAAGTGAAACAAATTTCACTCTCACAAAAAACAACAGAAGCTAAGATGGATGGTTTGAAGAAAGGTGTGGAAGCTAAGATAAATTTCGTGGAAGATAAGATGGATGGCATCGAAGCTAATATGGATGGTTTAGAAGTAAACATTGAAGATTTGAAAGAAGGCATGGAAGGTTTGAAAGGAGGTTTGGTAAAGTTGCTACAAGAAATGCTTCCAAATGGCGAAAAGGTAGTGGAGGAAACTCATGATGAGAACAAAATAAAAGTTAGTCATGATTTCATAGACTCTAACATTGGATTAAAGACGCAACATGTTCCAAAGATCGATATGAGGAATTTTTATGAAAAGGATCTCGTAACATGGATACTACAGATGGAACAATATTTTGATCTCGATATTGTGCAAAACACACAAAAGGTACGCATTGCGACTTCATATTTGGAACCCAATCAGTTTGTATGGTATGATTTTCTCTTGTAAAAAAATTGTCACTTGGGAACATTTTATGGAAGAAATGATAGCAGATTATGAGGATACAAAAAAACACCCTTTTTTATCCAGTTGATAAATCTAAAACAAAAGGGTTCAACGGTGGAGCACATTGAGGACTTCCTAAAATTGAATATAAGGGTGAAAGATATTGTAGAGGAGCATAGGATTGATGTGTTCATATGGAGTTTAAAGGATAACATCCAACATGAGGTTCGCCTTTGGGAACCTGATTAACTGGAGAAGACATTCAGGTTGGCAAGAAAAATTAAAAACAAAATTTTGGCAACAAGGAAGCCTACCAACCACAACTATAAAGATGTAAGTGTTGTTGCCCCTAGCCTTCCACAACCTACAAGGTTGACACCAAAACAATTGGAAGGAAAAAGAGCAAAAGAGATTTGTTATAGTTGTGATATAAAATACATTAAAGGTCATAAGTGTGCTAAGAAGAAATTATTTTACATAGATTTTGAAGAGGAAGAAGAAAAGGAGCAATAAACATCAAAAGAAGAGGATACACACTAGGAACAAACCTTAGAGAAAGAAGAAATGAATTCAACTATATCTTGTAATGCATTGGCCATAATTACCACTCCTCAAACAATCAAGATCGAAGGACATATCAAGAAGAAAAAGGTAATAGTGTTGATTGATTCAGGTAGTACCCATAATTTTAATCATTGTAAGATAGCAAAGGAATTGATTTGCTTCCTATATCCAGCACCAAAGTCTCAAGGTATGGTTGAAAATGGAGGAACCATAAATTACTCTGGAAAGTGCCATAATATCAAGTTATCCATGGGAGAATATGTGTTGAATATAGTCCAATGTTTTCCATTCCAATGGGTGGTGCTGATGTTGTACTAGGAGTCCAATGGCTACAATATTTGGGTATGATAGCTTTTAATTTTCAAGAACTTTTTTTTTTGTTTTTTTTGTTTTTTGTTTTTTGTTTTTCGTTTGTTTTTTGTTTTTTTTGTTTTTGTTTCTTTTATTTTTTTTTTTTTTTTTTTTTTTTTTTTTTTTTTTCAGAAGAAAAGGAATTTGAGTTAAGGGGTATCTCAGGGTAACCATGAGAGATAATAATATCTAACGACATGACAAAGATTAGAAAGAAAGAACAATGTGGTGTAATTGTACAATTATGTTCGCTAGAGGTTCGCACGTCGAAATCATCTATTTCTTGAGATCTCCAAAAAAGTCTTGGAAAATCATTACAAGGTATTTAAGATTCCCAAATGCCTCCCACCTATTCATGATCATGATAATGTTGTTCATTTGATTCAAGGAAGTGTTCCTCTAAACATTAGGGCTTACAGATATCCATATGCCCAAAAGAGTGAAATTGAATGTATGGTTACAGAAATGCTAGAGGCTGGTATAATTTGACCTGGTCAAAGTTCTTTCTTTGCTACAGTAATATTGGTGCACAACAAGGATGGATACTGGCACATGTGTCTAGATTATATGAAGCTCAACAAGATCATTATTAAAGATAAATTTCTCATTTCTGTCATTGATAAATTATTGGATGAATTGCATAGAGAAATTTACTTCACCAAGTTGGACTTTTGCTAAGGATATCATTAAATCAGAATGAAGACTGAAGACATTTCGAAAACAAAATTTATAACTCAAGAGTGTCATTATGAATTTTTGGTCATGCCTTTTGGCCTTACCAATGCACCTTCTACATTTCAAGGTTTGATGAATTCCATTTTCAAACCCTTCCTTATAAAACTTGTGTTGGTATTTTTTGACGATATACTAATCTACAAGAAGTCTTGGAAGGATTTTGTTCAACATGTTGATAGAGTGCTCAAAGTATTGGAGGAGAAACAATTATATAAAAAATCCTCCAAATGTTTCTTTGGAGTGCAAGAGGTGGAATATTTGGTTCATATTGTATCTCATTAAGGTGTTAAGGTAGAACCTAGAAAAATTAAAGCCATTAAGAAATGGAGAATCCCCACATCCATAAAGCATATGCGAGGATTTCTCGAGTTGACAGGGTATTATCGCAAGTTTGTTAATATTATGGGAGAGTAGCATCACCTCTAACAACATTACTGAAGAAATATGCATTTTCTTAGAATCCAAAAGCAATGAAAGCCTTTACAAATCTTAAAGAGGCAATATGCCAAGCAATTGTCTTAGCTATTCCAGACTTCACCAAAACCTTTATTGTGGAATGTGATGCCTTAGGAAATGGAATCAGTGTTGTTTTAATGCAAGAAGAAAGACCCATTTCTTTTGAAAATCATCCAATCAAAGGAAATTATTTACACAAAGCAATTTATGAGAAGGAAATGTTGGCAATACTACATGCACTTAAGAAATGGCAGCCTTACCTAATGGGAAGACACTTCAAGGTAAAAACGGATCATGATAGTCTTAAATACTTTTTAGGAAAAAAATTATCTTGAGAAGAGCAGAAAAAATGGGTCATAAAGATGTTGGGTTATGACTTTGAAATCATCTACAAAAATGGGAAGAAAAATGTTGTTGCAGATGCACTCTCAAGAAAGGATGAGGATGTGGAAGCATTGATTTGTGCCATTTATATTATCCAACTAGATTGGCTAAATGAAGCAAGGGATGAATGGAAGAATGATGAAGAAGTGTGGGAACTCATTCAAAAGTTGCAACAAGATCCCAATACATATGATACATTTAGCGGGAAAAATGATTCGTTATAGTACAAATATCACTTATACCTCTGTAAGAATTCCCAAATTAAACAAAATATTCTTATGGAATTTCACACCTGTCCCTTAGGAAGGCATTCAATATTTTTAAAAAATTACCACAAGGTTCAGAAGGAATTTTTTTGGGATGGCCTTAAATATGATATTCAAAAGTTTGCGGCGGAATATTTGGTTTTCCAACAAAATAAAGTTGAAATGATTAAGACCCCAGGTCTATTACAACCTTTATCCATTCCAAGTCAACTTTGGGAGGAGGTTTCAATGGATTTTATCACAAATTTACCCACGTCTAAAGGAAAAAATGTCATCATGGTGGTAGTTGATAGAACTACCAAGTATGCAGACTTTTGTGCATTATCTCATCCATTTAAAGGCAGTAGAGTTGCTACTCCATTTATGGAAACAATTCAAAAGCTACATGGAAACCCAAAGATTATTAAAAGCAACAGAGATCCTATTTTCACTGGAAATTTTTGGACATAATTATTTTCTTGTCTAGGTACTCAGTTAACTCATACATCATCTTATCATCCTCAATCTGATGGGAAAACTGAGATAGTGAACAAATGTTTGGAAGGATATCTTAGTTTCTTTGTATCTAATAAACAAACATAATGGGTTAAATGGTTTCTTCTAGCTGAATGGTGGTATAACACTTCCTTCCATACTGCAACAAAAATGACCCCATTTATGGCACTTTATGGATATCATTCACTGTCTATCACATCATATTTAAGAGAAAATTCTAAAGTTCAAGCAATGAAAGATCACATCGAGCATCAAAAAAAATTCTCCAACTCTTTAAGGATAACCTGAATTTGATGCAAAATATAATGAAACAATAGGCAGAACAACATCACAGTGAAAGACGTTTTGATATAGGTGACTAGATATTTCTACAACTATAACCATACAAACAAATGTCCCTCAAGTAAGAAGGAGAATAAATTATCACCAAAGTATTATGGTCCATACAAGGTGTTTAAAATATTAGTTCTATGGCATACAAATTGAAACTTCTTGCGGCTTCCTGAGTGCAGCCAGTTTTCCATGTTTCATGCTTAAAGAAGGTTATAGGTGACAAGCTACCAGTTCAAACAATATTGCCAGAACTTGATGAGGAAGGAAAAAACATATTTTAACCTAAAGCACTTACTAAAACAAGAACTTGATAGCTACGAAATCGATCAATTTCAGAGTATCACATCAAGTGGAAGAACTTACCCATTGAAGAGTTCACATGGGATGATGATAATGTTATAGAGAAGCATCCAGAACTACTCAAGCATTGAGGACAACACTTTTTTGAAGGAGAGGGGCATGTTAGGTCCCTATAATACTAGTGTATTCCCTTATTATTATTGACATTATAGCCCCTTATTGTTATTGTTATGCCCATGTTGTCCCCATATTGTTATTATTGTGCCCCATAGAAGCCCACTATTGTTATTGTTATGCCCTTACATTATTATTGTTATGTCGGATTTCATTATATTGTCATCCCTTAGACTCCTATATATAGAAAGGAGGTCTTGTCATTTGTATCATCCAAAAAATGTTCATTTGTGTAATGTAAAGGAGGTTTCCCCCTCGAAGAGGCTACTTTTGAAGTTGTTGGTCTATCTTATTTTTCTATTTTGTGAGTTGATTGCATAACATAGTCTAACCATGTGAATAAAGGAGTTGAATTAGAATATGGTAGACACCATATGATTACTAGCCAATGATGTAAGTCATTAAAAAAAGTGAGAGAAGCCATTGATGATGTTAATGGATCTCAAAGTACTGATGTACAATACGTATGGTAGGAATGAATGAACTAAAGTTGAACACCACACAATATCTGTCGGTCAAAGGCCAAAGATGAAAACCTGTCACCAAGAGCAAGGAAACTTTCCATTGATTTATGCAAATCCCAAGGTATTTAAGGAAGGGTTTCTATGCCAAATTCTTGGATAATGAATTGATGTCGATAGGAAGTGACCCATCATAGGAAGACCTTGGTGTATCCCCCATCAACGACACAAAACAAGTACATGATTTGAGACAAAATGACATTGATGTGAAATTGGTTCAAGAACGAAATACATGGAATGAAGTCTTAAGAGTATCGTAGAAGATATCAACTGAATGACTTCTCTTGAACACATTGGAGACATTGAATGGAGTTAGTATCATTGACCCAAAACCGAAAGTGAGGGCTTTGAAATGGTGTGATGAAGCAAAAGACAGGAAAATCTCCCATCCAAACAACCATAGAGATGAAGTGGAAGAGTGTCATGTTCAAGAGAGAATCGTTGCCATTAATAGATAGAGTATCTAATTTTCCAAATTTCCCCAACCATTTATGGTCAATACCTCTTTATTTTTTAACAAGCCTGAGGGGGATAATATATGCTTGATCTGTAAGTTCATCCTTCAGATGAATCCCTCTAAGTATGTTTGACGAACCACGAGAAGGAGTAGTTTAGTCATGTCATGTTCGATGCCTCCATCGTTGTTTGATGTTTTTATGAGTCCAACGAAGGTCTAACCTGACATATTTTTCATGTTTAGAGAGTTTGAAAAGAAATCGAAAAAAAAAAACTCAAAATTTCATTTTTGTAGATAGTGTCTTGAGTCCAAAAAGGCATAAAACAATACTCACGAGAACCTCTTTGCCATGCTTGACTAAGGTATTCCATTTTTGTAAATAGTCTAACTTAGTTCGGAAACCGGTTAAACTTATACCAAGTAGATATCTTTTAATTTACTTTAACAAGTTTGAAAAGACTGTTGGAAAATATTTTCATATTTTGGGTCTGAAAAGCGCTAAAAGAGGAATCCATGGTGTTCCTTTTTTATAGGATTACATAGCATGAAAAAGTGATAAAATTATGCTCTCTGGTCAAAATGACCGGTTTCAATTCAGACATCGTCAAATCCGTTAAACAGTTGTTGACTTGCTCAATACACCACCAAAATATTAAAAATACATGTTTGATGATAAAACTGAATCACATTTAGGTAAAAACATCAAAATATTAATAAAACAATGATGAAAATTACCATATAATAGGAAAAAGGTAACTCATTTTTACCATTTCACATTTTATCTCTTGGAGAGTGAGTTCTGAGTGTTTTTCTCCTAATCTTTTGTAGCGTATTGCGACCAATCCAGTGTATCATCTCCAGCATCGTCACTTCTAGGTAGGAGCTATAACCTACCTCTTTCCTTTCATGGTTCCATTTTGTGATTTCATGCACATTTTTCTAGTTTTTTAAGGCCCTAGGTATCTAATTCCTCGCCCTAGGTCCAACGCACCCACAGATGGTCAAAAGGTGCATTGAACAGGAGAGAACTATAGTAGGGAGAGTGTTACAACACACTATCCACCTTTAGTGGGGTGCGTTGAGTGCAATTCACAATTTTGTTTTTTCTTATTTGCCTCAAAATTTCTCTAATTTATCGCATGAAACTTGTCCTAATGATTCTTGTTGTGATGTTTCTGGTATCTATTAGGACACAATGAATTTTATAGGGAGGTAAAGAGAATATGAGGAACAAGATTTGATTACAACTTATGATCATGCCACAATATAGGATTTGAGAGATTGTGGACTCTTAAAATTCTTCTAGGTTTTTGGTATGAGGCAACACATGGAATTATTGAGGTATCTTTTATGTGCATGGGATGTTCAAGAACATGCATTCAGACTTGATGCACATTTGTTGGAAATATAGGTGGAATATATATACTTCTTGGCTCTTCTCTCAAGGCAATGTGCCCCCATCTCTTTATCTGGTTCAAGGAGTGGTGGAGAGACATTTAGGATTACCTTTGTGCACCTTGTCGAATGAGATCATGACCAAGGATGGAAAAATTTGAAATCAATGATGTGATTCATTTGCATTTAAGAATGATATTTTTTATCTTCTCCAGATCAACCAGTAGTTCAA
>APFE030234311.1:0-19114 GCA_000404065.3 Pinus taeda | reverse complement strand
TATTAAATTAATGAATAAAAATTTGATCGGGGTCCTAAAGTCAAAAATTAGCCATTAATAAAAAATTTTAGCTGTTGGAGTCTCTGCTCAGACTGTTTAACATGCTAAGCTAGATCTGTTCTTCAACTTGCCCTGACGATGAACCACACTAGTTGGTTTGAAATGCGTCAGCAAATGAAAATTTTATGTGATTTACGCTGAAGAATCTCTCGTAATTTTGACATGGATCACAGAAGCCTCAATTCTACAAGAGAAGAAGAAGGCAAATACGACAGATACAGGTTCGACATCTGGTTCAGGTATGAGTGATGAAGTATTATCAGTTAATTTGCCAAATCATGACCAACATTGGCTGTTCGATTCTGGTGCATCAAACCATATGTGTATTCATAAAGAATGGTTTAAGATGTATAAATCAATTAATGATGGAGTCGTGTACATGGGTAATGATGTCACATGCAATATTCTGGGAATTGGGAGTATACAGCTGCAAATGTTTGATGGGACAACCAAAATGTTAACTGATGTGAGACATATACCAGATTTAAGGAAAAATCTAATTTCACTAGGAGCACTTGATACAAATGGATATAAAACTCTAATTCAAGGTGGAGTAATGAAAATTTACAAAGGTATTTTACTAGTTATGAAAGCTAAGAAGGTACGAAATCTATTTCAGTTAGAAGGAAGAACAGGGTCAGATCATGTGTCTACGGTCTCTGAACATGACAGTAGTTCCATTCGCTTATGGCATCAAAGGTTGGGCCATATGAGCAAAAGAGGATTAAAAATTTTGGCTGATCGTAAGTTACTTCCTAATCTAAAGTCTGGAAAGTTAGATTTCTATAAGCATTGTCTATTTGGAAAACAAAGTAAGCAAAAATTTAAAACAGGCAAACATACTAGTAAAGGCATCCTTGATTATATCCATTTAGATGTCTGGGGTTTAGCCCCTACAACCTCATATGGTGGCTCGTCATATTTTGTATCGTTTATTGATGATTTTTCTAGGAAAGTGTGGGTCTACATGTTGAAAAGGAAGTCTGATGTGTTTAGAGTTTTCAAGCAGTTTAGAGCATTGGAGAAAACATCACTGGTAGAACTGTAAAATGTTTAAGAACTGACAATGGTGGTGAGTTTACTTCCAAGGAGTTTGAAAGTTATTGCAAGGATGTAGGGATCGAGAGACATAAGACCACGGTGTATACTCCTCAGCAAAATGGAGTTGCTGAACGCATGAATAGGACTCTTTTAGAGAGAGCAAGGAGTATGCTGAGTAACGCTGGTTTGCAGAAGGAGTTGTGGACAAAAGCGGTGGCTACGACTTGTTATGTGATAAATCAATCACCATCAATGGCGCTAGGTTGCAAGATTCCTCAAGAGGTATGGAAAGGTAACCCTTGTGATTATTCTAAACTCAGAGTGTTTGGTTGTGATGCATATGCTCTAGTGCCTAAACATCAGCAAAATGAATTAGATCCAAAGTCAAAAAGGTATATCTTTGTTGGGTATGGTGATGGAACAAAGGGATATAGATTGTGGGATCCTACTACCCGCAAAATCATCATCAACAGAGATGTAAAGTTTAATGAATCCTCTCTTGTACAGTTAGATGTAGATAATAAATTGAAACATGATGATGTATCTGACTTTCAACACATTCAGTTTGACAACACTTCTAATGATAGTCATGATGACCATAGTTCATATACTAGTCATGAACAGGTTTTAGAATCAAATCATGAACAAGGTTCAGATGTAGATCATGAACAGGTCTCAAATACTGATCATGAAGAAGTTCCTACAGATGGTAGTCAACAAATCGAGGAAGCACTAGAAACATCCTTAAGGAGGTCTACAAGAATCAAACACCCTCCGAAAAGGTATGATGATTATGTTACTTCAGTTGCATTTACTGCTAATGACGATGAACCTCTGTGCTATCAGGAAGCAGTAGAAGGTTCGAAAAGTGACAAGTGGAAATAAGCCATGAAGGACGAAATGTTGGCCTTAGGTAAGAATGGCACATGCGATCTAGTTGAACTTCCGAAAGACAGGAAAACTGTGGGCTGTAAATGGGTTTTCAAGCTGAAACAGGGTGTGAATGATACAGAGGACAGGTACAAAGCAAGGCTGGTCACAAAAGGGTTTTCTCAGAATGCAGGCATTGACTTTCATGAGATTTTTGCACCAGTTGTTAAAATAGTTTCAATTAGAATTGTGTTAGCATTAGTCGCTTTACTTGATTTAGAATTGCAGCAACTAGATGTTAAGACTGCATTTTACATGGAGACTTAGATGAAGAAATTTACATGGAACAACCGGAAGGGTTTGTTCATCATCACAATAAGAAATTTGTCTGCAGGCTCAAGAAGTCATTGTATGGCCTGAAGCAGTCGCCTCGGCAATGGTACAAGAAGTTTGATTCTTTCATGTTGAGTCAGAAATATGTAAGAAGTGAATATGATCATTGTGTTTACTTTAAGCAATTAAATAATGGTATTTCATTATCTTAGTGTTGTATGTTGACGATATGCTTTTAGCAAGCAAAAGCATAGATGAGATCAACAGGGTAAAGGCTCAGATGGAAAGGACATTTGATATGAAAGATCTAGGAGCAGCAAGACAAATTTTGGGCATGGAGATTTCTAGAGACAGGAGCAACGGTAAGCTGTGGCTATCACAACGGAAGTATATTAAGAAGATACTCTTGAGATTTGGTATGAACAATGTGAAGCCTGTGTTAGTCCCTTTAGCTTCCCATTTTAAGCTTTCTTCTAGTTTATGTCCTAATACAGATGAAGAAAAGGAATATATGTCTTGAATTCCATATGCTAATGTAGTAGGTTGTTTGATGTATGCGATGGTTTGTACTCGACCAGATATTTCACATGCAGTTGGGGTTTTCAGCAGGTATATGGCAAATCCAGGTAAAGAACACTAGTCAGCAGTGAAATGGGTGCTTCGGTATTTGAGATACACAAGTGATTATTGTATTACTTATAATAAGAGTAGTGAATTTGTTTGCGGATATGTTGATTCCGATTTTGCAGGTGATTTGGATAAGAGAAGGTCAACATCAGGGTATGTCTTTACTCTTGCAGGTGGAGCTATTAGCTGGATGTAAAAGCTACAGAACATTGTTGCTTTATCCACTACTGAAGTAGAATACATTGCTGCTTCTCATGCTTGCAAAGAAGCGATTTGGTTGAAAGGTTTGTTTGGTGAGTTTGGTAGGTTGCAGGACAACATCAAGTTATTTTGCGATAGTCAAAGTGCAATACATTTGGCTAAGAATCCGGCCTATCATAGTAAATCAAAGCATATACCGATCAAGTATCATTTTGTAAGACAGGTTATCACTGAAAGGGGAGTCTCTCTTGAAAAGGTGCATACAAAGGAGAACTATGCAGACATGTTCATGAAACCAGTTTTGTTAGAGAAGCTACGTTGGTGTTTGGCTTCTCTTGCCTTGCAGAAAAGATAAAAAAATAATAAAGAAACAGGGTATCAGGCTAATTGTTGTCAAGGTGGAGATTGTTGAGATTTTCGGTTTTAATAATTTGGACAAAAATCTCATGTAGGTGACAACAATAGGATTTGTTGCTATATTAGCTCTATTTTGTTGGGAAAGAGTTAATGCATCCTATATTTGTTGTGAGAGGATTTATGAGTCAGTTAGATTCTCTTAGCTATAAAATATATGCCCGTACAGATATTGGGTGGATGTAGAGAGTGTGAGGAAATAAATTATCTGTAATCTCCTGATTAATAATAAGATTGCTGATGCCTCTGTTTGGTGGACGTAGCCAAGATTGGTTGGGTGAACCACGTTAAATCACTGTGTCATTTGTGTATGTTTTTTATACTGTATTTGTCTTTTAATTTCCGCTGCGCATTGTTCGCCCAAGCAAATCAAAACCCATATAATGAAAAATTTCAGCAGTACATTGTTTCAAAATACATATATCATACTAAATACTTCAAAATTCCATGGATTCGGGACCGTTGACAGGTCTCCTGGTTGTTTGTTGTGAAATTGGGTTTGAAAAACAAGCAAAACAAGTCTAACATTTTTTCTTTTATATATAGATGAACCAATCTGATTCGAATCAAACAAGCTAAATCACTCTGACTTGTACTTGAAAGCCAATTTTGAGGTCATACTCATGAGTCGAAATTGTGACTATCACTTGGGGATAAGTTAGACTTTTGCTCTAAGTCAGTTTCCCTGAAGAGAAGAGTTAAAATTGGGAGTTGACTGAAGAGGCCAGTAACGTTGATGTTATGGAAAATTCAATCATTATCATTCTCTTTGGTATATTCATTGGGAATTTTCTCACTAATTGATGTAATGATAAATTCGTGCAATTAAGGTAAATTTACCTTAAGATCTTTGTTGGCTTTTCGGTAGGGTGTGTTTCTTCTGATTTTTATTACTTCCTAGAGACTATTATAGTAGGATAAATTCATGTAATAATATCAAATTTACCTGAAAGCTTTGCAAGCTTTCATTCTTGCTAGTATCACTTCTTATAAAATATTATGTTATGGTATGGTTGATCTATTCTATAAAAACAACCAACTTAAAAAGCTTAATTGCATTTTGTCTGGGCTACTTCCTGCATATTGTTTCAAAATGATAAATTTGACTAAATAACGTGAGTGTGACTGTATTTTTCAGTTCATGCAAATCTATTGTAAAAATTTATTGCATTATTGTTAGGACCTCAACAAAATTAACGTGTTATGATAATTTTATGAAAATTATTATTATTATTATTAAATTAAATGATTGAAATGGTATTAATATAAAACTAAATTTTCATGTTAATATTTAAATTTATTAATTTTGGATTATTATATATTATTAACTTTAAAGATATATATATACTGCACAACCACATTAATTAAATGTTGGTTGATATACATGATAGACTTTAACAAAAGAGCTCATTAACACAAAAAGAGCCATACAAGCTGACTTAGTATGTTAATTTTATTTAACCTAATTTTTTTTATAAATCTAACATAATAAAATATATAATATCTTTAAGATCCTAAAGTAATCATAATCTAAAGCTACATTTTTTTTAACAAGTTCGGATAGATGTTATATTACCAAAAAAAGTCTTGGAGCAAGCTCCTTTTACATTCCGTTATTCTGATGTAATAGACTAAGTAGTAAGATAGGCATGCAGACCTTTCTCCTGTGCTTAGTATCAAAACTTTAGAAGTGTTTTTAGCTATCCTAGGATACTTCCTGACATATTGGCCAACTAAGAAAACAAATTTGCATAACATATATTCACTGAGATTTATGGTTTATGAACTGAGTAGTCCTGGCTACTTGATGCATGTTTTTGTTGTTGACCAAGTTCTCCCCTTCACTGCTAGTGGATTTTCTTTTATAGTAGTCCACTGCTTCCTCTAGGTGCTTGCACTTAGATTTCAGAGCCATAAATCTTCTTTTTGGACTGCCATATTGCGCTTCTGAAAACTATACTCCATCTGCATTTCACTTCGGAGATCCTTTAATGATTGTTGCAGCCAGTGTATCATGATCTTATTTCCCTTGCATGCTGGGCAAGAGTCATTCCTTGCTGCCTTATCAATGGGATTGAGCTCCATTTTATTGCTCCTTCCTCTTGCTTTGCTTATCTCCCCGATTCTTGTTTTATCTACTGTAGCTTTCCTTCTACTGCTGATTGCTAGCCTTTGAGCCTGTGCAGTTTGGCCTTGCTGAGTGATGTCCTGGATTTTTTTAGAATTAGCAGCGGCCTGGATGACGAGCCTGGGGGTGTGCCTGCTAGTAAAACTATTATGGAAAACGACAGCGGTGACAATTTGGAGAGAGGCAAGGGCTGATGGCAAGAGATGTGATTGAGATGACAATGAGACTGTGAAATGATCTGCAAAAATGGAGGAGTGAAAATGAAACAGAGATCAATTACTACGATGAGAGGATGTTGGGTGTGCTAAGATGAGACAGATAGCTGTGCGCCAAAGTATACAAGGTTCTAAGACCTAACATCTATGGCTTTGAGATACAAGAAGGGACTGAAAGAACTATCTTTGCGCTCCACAATAGTCTCTTTGAGGACATAGTCATGCTTGCTAATTGTTAACTTACCATTTCTCTTATAGCCCGTTCTACGTTCTTTGAACTTGCAATTGGAGGCTACCACTTGAGAGCGATTGTCCTTCCTAGATTTTCTACCACGATTTATCCCAATGCCTCTGATTTTCATCTAATGAGTCTTGTGATCATGGATGCCTTCTCTGACATCATTCATGTGCGAATCCCTGCTATCATATGATTTTTCCAATGACTATTCGAGGGTTTTTTTTTTTTTTTTTTTTTTTTTTTTTTTTTTTTTTTTTTTTATTATTATTTATTTATTTATTTATTTTTAATTTTTAATTTTTTTATTTTTTTAATTTTTTAATTTTATTTATTTATTTATTTTTTATTTATTTTTTTAATTTTTATTTATTTATTTATTTATTTTATTTTATTATTTATTATTTATTTATTTATTTATTTATATTTTATTTATATTTATTATTTTTATTATATTATTATTATTATTATTATTTTTTTTTTTTTTTCGCATTGGCTGTGGATTCTTTGATATGCTGTTCTTTCCATATTTTGATTTTTCCCTTTAATCCGCCTGCTTTGTCCATTGGTTTTCCAGAAATTTGGGCTTGTCATTTTTCGATGGTAGTTAAGGCACAGTGTGGTAGTATTCATCTTGATTCTCTCTAACTATTCCTTCCTCTTTTTCCACAGCTTGATTTGCATGGTGGTTCGCTTGCTGATTATGTATCCTCAAGACATGTTTGAAGGTTACATTTCCAGAGCCTGCTAAATTCCTTCTGATTCTTTTAATGATTCTACTCATAAATTCATTGCTTGGGTTCTTGTTTCGAACCATTGCCTCGACTATGATGGTTGAGTCTCCTATAATAATAGGATTTTGGATTTCTCTTTTTTAATCAATCTTGTTCCCATTAGTAAACTGTATGCTTCCGCTTTATTATTTGACATTTGTCCTAGTCCCCATTTATAAGTGACTATTTTTTTCCCATTTGGATCATAAATTATTCCACCAACTCCTGCCTTTCTCGGATTATTCTTTGACGCTCCATCAAAATGCACACAATGTCTATTCTGAAGTTTTTTCCAGCGTTCAAGCTCCTCTTCAGTCATTCTTAATTTCTAGTTTTTTTTTTGAGTTTTCTTTTCTCTGTCCTTTTTGGCCATTGTTGCCTATTATGGCTTTGCTGAGCCAGTCCCTTTCCTCTTGTTGGAGAATACTGTAGTCCGTTGGTGCAGTTCCTTTTGCGTTGAGAATTTCGGAAGTCAGTCCCCAAGTTTTTGATAGTGTTTTCCCAATTCTTGGATTTTGGTTTTTGAAAATGCACTTATTTTGAGTTAGCCAGATTTGCCAACATAGAACTGTTGGATACATTTCCATATTCTTATAATTATGGCTTTATTCCTTGTTTCATAAGGGTATGCTTTCTCAAGAGTTCCGAGAAATTCCGGCAATGGTTTTTGGAAGTTTATGTTAAATTCCAGTGGCTTTATAAGCTGCTCCCAACACTCTTTTGAGAATTTGCACTCTTGG
Organism: Pinus taeda; assembly: GCA_000404065.3. Taxonomy (NCBI): domain Eukaryota; kingdom Viridiplantae; phylum Streptophyta; class Pinopsida; order Pinales; family Pinaceae; genus Pinus; species Pinus taeda. The sequence continues at coordinate 11,477 of APFE030234311.1, read as the reverse complement.
AATAAGTGTTGAATGTTTTCTTCCACCTGCTAACGTAAAGGACATCGTGATGGCCCTTGGAAGCCCCTTTTTTTTTAAATTATCACTGGTCAAAATCTTCCCTTTTAAAAGAGTCCATATGAATTTTTTTTATCTTTGGCAAACTTTCGGATTTCCAAGCTAGTTTCCAGGAGTCCCATTCCTGATGATCAATCTTCTCTTGGAGGATATTATATCCAGATTTAATTGTGTAATGCCCATTGCTTGGATCCCATAGATAGCTGTCTTCCTCATCATAGTGAATTGGAGTTCACCCTTCCAGCCATGTTTAGCCACATCATTCCCTAATTCTTTATCTTATTTTGCATTTTTTCAATCTGTTTTTTTCCATATTTCTGCTTTCATGCTCTCTTTTGAGATTGGGAGTCCCAAGTAGAAGAAATGGCTCTATTTTTCTTGTGCTGGGATTTCCATGATTTGGGATATCCTTTGCATGGTTCTAGGCAGAATATTCCACCCATAGATCCTGCATTTTGTGTTGTTTAATAGCCCACCTGACAGCTGTAGAAATTCATCAAGAGGTTTTTTGAATCTTCTGTCTATTATTGTTGATGCTCCTCCTAGAAATAGGGTATCGTCCACAAACAAGGAATGGTTTATGGTTTTTATTCCTTTTTCTATTCTCAGCCATGTTATAGTTCTTTATTTCCTCTGGGCTTCCAATGCTCTGCTTAAGGTCTTTGCCATTATTATGTAAAGAAAAGGGGAGAGAGGGCAGCCTTGCCTAAGACCTCTAGTGCTTTGGAAGAAGTCATTGGGTCTTCCATTTATGAGTGGGGCTATCCATGGAGTGGAGATGCATTCCTGTATCACTCATGTTATTTCTTTAGAGAAGCCAAGTTTCTAGAGGAAAACCATTAGATATGGGTGGCTGACTCTATCAAAGGCATTTTCCATGTCTAATTTGATTATCATACCTTTTTCTTGCTTTTGATTACTGGAGTGGACAAGTTCCTGGACAATTATGACATTGTCAATGATTTGTCAGTTTGGAACAAACCCTCCTTGATTTTCTAATATGATTAGGGGCAACACTTTCTTAATTCTATTTTCCACTATTTTTTTTATTATCTTATAAGAGGAATCACAGAGAGAGATGGGCCTGAACCTATTGAAAGTGGTGGGATTTGACTCTTTTGGGACAAGAGCCAGATAGGAGGATTTTGTGTGGCCTCCCATCTTTTTTTTTTGAAAACATTTTTCACCATTCTTAGGAAGTCCTTTCTGATTGTATACCAGTGATTTCTAAAGAAAGCTATGGTGAAACCGTCTGGCCCTAGTGCTTTATCTGGATGCAGGCTCCATATGGCCTCCACTATCTCTTCCTCTGTTGGATCTTTGCACAAATCTGCGTTTTGTTCTTTTTCTATTTTCTTTTTTGTGTGCTGAAAAATTTCTTCATAGTCATCCATTTCTTCTATGGTTGAAAGTAGATGTTTGAAGTGCTTGTAAGTTGCTTTTTTATTTCTTCTGCTCCTTTAACTTCTTGATTTTCCACCTGGATCTTTTCTATATGATTTCTAGCTCTTCTGATTTTCATAGTATTATGGAAAAAGGAAGTGTTCTTGTCTCCTGCCTTGAGCCATAAGCTTCTGGACTTCAGTATGTCCTCTTCTTCTTCTTTCCTATTTTCCCTGTATATTTCTTTCTCTTTTAAGTAGTCCTGCTTGCTTTCTTCTTTGCCCTCTTTCTCCGCTTGCATGCTGTCCATTTTCTATTGTAGCTATTTTTTTCTTTTTTAATTCGTTTGATCTTGCCCATTCTTTTAACTTGGCTCTTACATTTTTAATTTTTGTCTCCCATATGTAGTGAGGTGAGCCTGTTATTCTTGGTTCCCATAATTTTTTACTAACTCGTTGATTTCATTGTTACTGTCCGAGGTTGAGCTATATCTGAAGGGGAGGGGGCCTTGATTTTCCATTTTGCCCAATATTATTAGTACTGGTTTATGATTTGATGCAATGGTGTGAATGATTTTTGATTTGATAGAGCTATAACCTGCTGCTATACTTTCTTGGATTAAGATTCTATCCAGCCTTTGTTTGATATTGCTTTTACCTACTCTTTTGTTGTTCCAAGTGTATTTCAATTATTTGGGGGAATGCCCAAAAGGCTGTGCTACTCCATTATTTCTTCTAAAGAATTCCTAGAGGGATCCGTTTGATAAATTCCTCCAAATTTTTCCTCTATACTTCTTACCAGATTTAAGTCTCCTCCTAAAATCACCTTCTTAGCTTGTGTTTCCTTTAACATTTCCTTTAGTGTGGCCCAACACTATTCTTTATCCTTATAGTGGTTGGGGGATATATATTTATGACCTTGTATCTCTCTTTTGTGCTAATTTGCCTGAGGTCCGTTATTATCCAATATTGATCTGTTTTCTTTTGGATTAATTCCCATATTCCTTTTTTCCATATTGTGCATACACCCCCTAAAGCTCCTGTTTCCTGTATAGCTTCCCCTTCATAATTTCTGAACTTTTTTTAAAGATTTTCAGTGTCTTGATTGCCTGCTTTTGTCTCCTGGGTCATTAAAATATCTGGGCTTTCATTTACTAATATGTCTCTTGCTGCATTTTGTTTAAAAGATGTCCCCATTCCTTTGCAATTCCAGGAGGCTATTATCATTATTTACCTATTGGGTGGTACATAGTTCCCTTCCCCTTTTGATGGATTTTCTCATTGTTCCTTGTGCTTTTCCCTAGGAAAGTATCCACAGGTTGCTGCGTTCCTAGAGCCATTTCTTTTGCTGCTGCTTCATCCCTTAGTTCCTTGTTTCTCTTCCTTCCCACTTTTTTTTGTTTTTCAGTGTTTGGGAATGCTTCCTTTGCTTGCTTTCTGGTTAAGATTCTGTCTACTAAGGGAGGCAGAGAGTGGTGGGGGTTTGAGATTTTGGAGGAGTGAGGAGATTGAAAAGGGTTGGGGGAGTGAGGGGTTCTGGATCTAGATCTAAATCTAGATTTGGGTCTAGGGGATGAGGGGGCAGAGAGATCCAATGTATCGAATGGATTTGCAGTGGCAAGGTCTACATTTGGCAAGAGAGGTTGAGATTCAGTGGATGTTGAGGGTTGCGAAGGAGGCTGGATTGGTTGTTTGTTAACTGTTTTTTTTTCCGTTTGACCTGCTCCCATTTATTTTCCAGATCCCCTGTTTTTTCACTTTCATTTTCTTTTCTTTTTGTACTTCTATTTGCAAAATGACCATATTCATGACATACCTTGAATTTGAAGGGAATTTGCATGTAGTCCAGCTGTTGTATGTGCGTCCACTGGTCCACTTTGATTTTGATAACTTTTGGGCGTCCTCTCTCTAGATCCACTTCGACACATATTCAGGTGCATGCATGCATATTTTCCTTTGGCTCGCATCTGTCGATGTACTTCCCCACTACTTTTCCTATGGCTTTAACTAATTCGTCTCCCCAACAGTGGAGAGGAAGATGCGCAATCTAACCCACATAGGTATAGTGCTTGGGACATCCATTTCAGGATCAAAGTCCGGTGTTCATTTATTCAGATACAACCCCCTTGTATCCATAAGATACAGCCCATTCCTGAATATCAAGTCTCGATCCTCCTTGGTCTCGAAAGGAAAGGTGTAATATCCTCTACTGCAGAACGTGATCAAAATTTTCCCATTTATCGAAGCCGACTAGTTTCTTTCTACCCATTTTTGGACAGTCTTGGGTGATGGCCACAACCCAATAAACTGCCCTACTAATCCTCGTTCTACCAGGGAGAGTGCTGCTTTTCATGGGAGAGCAAGAGAGAGTGATATCTTTGGTATTTATTCCATTCTTTTAACAAACTTTGAGATTGTTGGTCTGTTCTTTTCCAAACCCATTGCCGAAATGAGGGAGGTGAAAGCTTTGGCTATTACTTTCGATTCTTGATGATGATCTGTGTGGTGATCTTTGTTCTTTGATGGATCCATATTGCTTGAGCCTCAGCAACAGAAGGCCACTGGGAGCAACTACAAATGGTTGCGTGCTTTTTGTAGGAAGTGCTTACAATCTCTCCTTATGTGGCGGAGTCGGGCCTCAGCAGCAGGAGGCCACTGAGGAGTAGCAGGGGCTGTGGCTTTGAGTGCTGCAACAGTAGCTAGGGTTGCGCGCGAGCATCCTCAGCAGTTCTCATCACGTTTTTTGTTTTGTTGAATGGATGCATACCGATTGAGACTTGGTTTTGTCAACAATTCTGCAGATCCTAACCTCTACATCAAAGTAACCTAAAGCTACATTTAAATAAATAAAACCTAAATAGTTTCAATTGGAAGACATGAAGCGCTCTATGTATCTTTGATGGAGGTAGCTGGAACATTAATATTTTGAAGTTTTTTAGATAATATTTCCATAGAAAATTATCATTTTCCCTCTAGGTGAATGTACAACACACATTTGAAATCTTACATTTTAAATATGTACTATATAAAAAATTTAAATTGTTGTATGCCATCAAAATAAAAAAATATTTTAATTGTCAAAGTATTTTAAATTTTTTGAAATATAGAGTGTGAGAGAGTGAGAGAGAAGGGTAAGAGAGAGAGAGGGGGATACAAAGATGGAGAGAGGGAGAGGAGGAGAGAGTCTCCGAGAAAGAGAGGGAGATCGAGAGATGGAGTTGGAGGAAAATATAGGGGAGGAAGAATTTCAAGCCATATGGAAAGAGAAAGTGGAGAGAGAGTGTGGGAAACAATGATCACTACTGAGGCGGGGTGAATCAGTAGTGATGACCTTTATACAAATTTAAATATTTTTCCACAATTTCAACCAAACATGCATATTCACAACATTAGCTCATCAAAACATATATGAAACAATAAACTCAAAAATTAATAATGATGAGAAATATCAACACAAGCATGTACACATATGAACAAAAGTATTTCTGGTGGAAAACCTTTCGGGATAAAACCACCCTACTGTTACTGGGCCCACAATAACATGCTCTCACTCTCTCAAAGCAACCAACACAAAAGACTCAATGCCTTCCTCTTTTTATCAATTTTATGTGTTGAGTCTCTTAATAAATGCTACAGGTTATGGACCACTCAACAATCCTTTTCACACACTTCAGATTTGGTTGAGATAGGTTTCTTGACCAAATAAACCACTAAATCCACTAGCCCTTTGATATCTTCAACCTTGATCAACTTCTAGAGGGCCCACGAAATTTTTTGACCATATGCCGAAAATTCTGATGAATAACATTGCCACAACACCAAGATTAGTTGAGCAACGCGAGGAATGCGGCGAAAAATTTGTGAAAAAACTCAATCACTCCCACATCAAAACCTCCATGCGACTTGAAGTCCTCATTCTCTCCCATAGGCTTTGGATCCATGTGAGTGGAGCTTTTCACCCGCTCCCATGACTTATCATGCATGCGACTAGGGCTAAGGATGGTCAAAACTCAGTCCTCTTCTCAGAAACTGCTCAAACTTATTCCAGAGCTTGAAAAGCCTCTTTAGGATATCTATGAAACTTCATCAAGTCACAACCACATAACTGTCACTATCATTAGCCAAAATGGGTTGACTAGGATGCCAACCAATAACCATACTAGCACCTAAGCCATCAAACTGATCCACAAACAATCTGCCATCAATATGCAACTCCAAAATATATCAGATGTCCTCCAATGCCTGTACAACCATCTCAAGCATCCACAAACACATGTATATCCTCTCCAAGCCCAAAGTATAACATCATCAACATGAGAGAGCTAATCCGGGACATGGAGACCAATCAACAAGGCTCCTAAACTCTAACTCCTGTAGCAACCACTAACATCTGTATGCAGTAACAACATTAAGGAGATGATCATCATCACTAAGATAGTCCAGGCTAGTAGACATTCCAAGGACGATCCATCACATCTCCAAGCTAGTCTAGGCTAGTAGACATGCCAAGGACGATCTACACCTCAACCATACACAAGCCACTTGCAACCACCCATACACATGCATATCCAACACACATGCAACCCAAGAAACTAAGTTGACATCAATGCCAACCAACCAACACATATGCAACACTGCAACACACATCAATGCCAACCCTTGCTGAAGCAATCATTTGATAAAACATCCTCACATTCTCCCCCTTTGACAACAATATAAAAGGGATAAACATGTCAAGGATGAATGCTATATACTCCTCTAGTTGAAACGGGCTCCATTAAAAAAAAATAAACTCCACCCACAATCATATGTAGGTGGTGAACAATGGAGTGAAGGATAACAAAACTGCCCCATATAACTGAAAAAGATGTGGATAAACTCCCCCTGGACACAAGATATGTCCAAACAAAAAAAAGGTGCAACAACATATATCTCCCATGGAAGCATGATGAAAAACAACAACATCAATAACTAAAACACATGCTCTCTCCCCAAAAGCAACAACAACATAATCTATGACATAGTAGCAGGAGATAAAATCACCAATACATAGCAACAACAACATAGAATGACCAACTGGCAGCAACAACTATGATCAACTCCATAGCAACAAAAACATATATCCATCCACTCTGAAGCAACAACAACAAATACATCCTCTTCACAATATACTCTCCAGCAACAGAAAAATCATATACCAACATCAACAATGTCTATCTAGAAGCAACATCTCTCTGAAGTGGACATGGTAGCAACATATCACAATGACAGGTCACAAAATTATGACCAACCATACTCCACTGAATACAAACATCTCCATGGCTGAATGTAAACTGATATATATCACTGCCAATGCTTCCTCTCCACACGCAAGAGGCTACTCCACATGGACCAAAGACTATGACCAAAAGATATGCAACAAAGTACATGACCTCATAAGATTATTACATGGCTACAAAGATGATAATATATGGCTGTAAAAGTACATATATATGGCTGAATTATGACTCACATGACTCTCTCTCAACGCATGCATGACTCTAGATAGCCTCTCCATGATAAGTGTGAGAGTATACATGAATAATACATGAAATACATGGCTGTACCAAAATTACTAACAACCCATACATAGTTGCACCAACTCTCATGACCTATTATGCAACATATGCCAGATATGACTCTCAACACTATGCATGAAACATACAAGAATGAGACTCTCTCATATATGGCTATCATAACAATCCTCTCATAAATGCATGTCAAATACAATGTCAAAATGAAAGCACATAGAGCATATTATCAGTCACATGTCCTCTTTATGGCAGTAAGATAATGTCAATATAAATCACATAAGAGACATATATCATCCTCTCCAAAACATCAACCATGAATCAATATTTTAGCAGCAGTAACCGACAAGCCATAACAATGCGTAATGGCCCAACAAAAGCATATATTAGCATCATCATAAGGCAACAAAATATCAAATCAATCAATCCAATATATGAACTCTCTATAGATATACATCGGAATAAAATTTTCCATCACATGGAGCATTAAGCTCTACAAGATAAGAAAAAAATGATAGTAGCAATGAGGCAATGATAGAAGCAACATCACACCAACAACCATACTAAAAAATATAACTATCATGTACCATGTTCATACTAATCTCCACGGAACTAACACATGCATAAAATTATCAACCCAAAATGCATGACACAAGCCAATTGCATGTCAACTCATATAGGAATCATACAATCCAAGCATGATCAAAACATAAACATATGCAACTGATGAGCACATAACATGAGATGCAAAGCCAACTCCTCCAAGGAGCCATAATGCCATCGAAATATTGGAAGCATATAAAGTGCTTCCCCTAAACATGTGGCATCTCTCCTCCTGATAAAATCTTAGAAAAGACAACATCAATAGCAAAAATCCATCATCAAGAAAAAACATAATCAAAGAGATAATAACTAGTACCATCACAAAATATTTGCATGAAAAAACAAAAGTGTTATATACTCCCCCTGAGCATATGAAGGCCTCACATCTATTTTTTCAGTCTAAAATATCTAACATGAAAGAGCAGACTAAAAAAAGTGCTGATCTCTTTTACTCTAAATCTGATGAGGAAGAGTATTCTCTTGGTCTCTTCTTACTTTTCACTCTTCCTTTTAACACAAAGACATTATCTGGGGTCTTGACTCCTCTTGAAATTACCCTCTTTGATCCTTCTTTCCTAATGAAGCAATCTTTGGAGTTTAAGACCACTTCATTACCTCCATGAACCATTTGGCTCACACTTAGAATATGGTGCTTTATACCCTCAATGAGCCATACATCTTCAACATTGGTTCTCTTTTCACTAAGGTTGGCCTTTCCACTACCCATGACTCTTGCTGGTTCACTTCCTTAAAAAAAACATGACCACTTTTGGTTTTATTCAAGAAGTGAAATTTGCTCCTATCTCCTAACATGTGTTGTGAACATCCACTATCAATATACCATTTATCATCGTCATCACGTGAACAAAGAGAAATACCACACTTGCCTAACTGTTCCTCCCTTTTCTTCTACATAGATCTTGGTTGGTTCCTTTGTTGTGCATGTTTCTTTGGCTGCTACTTTTGTACCAAAGGTCTCATGGATCTAAGCATTTGGAAATATTTTTCCATGTGTCCAAAGTTGTTACACATAAAACATTCTGCATGACCAAGTTAAGAAGCCTAAGGATCCGATCTTTTGTTCCTCATGCTAGATTTAAATTTTCTCATACCAGATCTCCAATCAATGGCCTTATAGCAAAAAAGGTTACAAGAATAACATAAATTATTAAACAAAATTGTATACTTGGAGGAAGATCCCATTCTTTATTGTCCAAACTGTTGCATGGATGTGTCTAATTTTCTCCTACAAAAGGCTGTTACATGTCCAAACTGATGGCAATTAAAACACTCGATTTCATTCACAAAAGGAGCAAAAGAATTTTGATTTCTCCTTTGAATTCTGCTACTATCAACTTTAGGAGTGAATAATTTTCTTGGCATAGAAACTCCTTTCGAATATCTTCTTTTCTACCAATGAAATTGCTGCCTCTTTTCTTCAACATTTTCATGGCTGCTCACAAATTTCGTTGTAGGCTTCTTTGAATCTATGTTGTTAATTTCTCCTATATCTGAACTTGTATATCCTCTTTGAAGGTTAGAGCTATCTATCTATCTATCTATCTATATATATATATATATATATTTATATATATTATATATTATATATATATTTTTTTTTTGCTATGTGCTCTTAATTTCTTCAAGCTGTTGGTTTTTTTGTGTTATTTGCTTTCTCAATTTATCTACTACATTTTCAAGTGCTTCTAAATAATCTTTCTTTTCTTTTTTCTTGTTGCATATTTCTTCTTCATTTCTTTGTGAATCCGCTAGTTGGGTTCTCATAGTATTGAGATCCTCGAGATTTTTCTCATTCTCATCATAAACCTGCAACAATTTTTTATGATCTCTACATGCAACTGTTAGTTTTTCCACTTGAGAATCTAATTCTTTGATTACAACCATTGCTGATCCATATTCAACCTTAACAATAGAAATATCCTTCTTATCTTCACTAAGTGGCTCTACATAATCATCAGAATCATAATTCAAGAATTTCTTCAAAATATTACCTAGTAAGACATTTGATTTGGCCGAAATTTCAGAATTTGCTACTTCTTTTGCAATGGATTGATTTTCTTCCTTCTTAAAATTCTTTTCCTCTTGAGACATCCTCCTCTTGCTTTTGGCCATGATCCACGATCTACTCTCCAAGAGGCCAAGCTTCACTGAAGAGCACCAACTCTAATACCAATTCTTGAAAACAATGATCACTACTGAGAGGGGGTAGGCGGGGGGTGAATCAATATTGATGACATTTATACCAACTTAAATATTTTCCCAAAATTTCAACCAAACATGCATATTCATAACATTAGCTCATCAAAATACATATGCAGCAATAAAATTAAAACATAATAACCATGAGAAATATCAACACAAGCATGCACATATAAGTACACAAGTATTTTTGGTGGAAACCTTTTTCGGAGAAAGCCACCCTGCTGCTACTACATTGGTCAATTATCTTTATTAATCTACTGAACAAATTGTACATGGATTAAATTACACCCATAAGATGAAAGACTTGGCTTCCTATACATTATGCTGGTATCTATGTATTCATAAATCTATTTCTTTCACAGATCTATGAACTACCATCCGCTAGAAGCTCCCACGACCAACGATCCTCGCTCAACTACCATTGAACTATCCAACTCCTATTGGATGGAGAAAAATCTTCCTACTACTGAATGCCAAGTCACCGTCTATACTGAAGCTTCCATGCCTTCACTTCCTCCATGTGAACAATGTTTTAGAATATTTCAAACTGGGCTCTCAATTCGCTCAACATGAGAAACCCAACAACTCCATCATTCTACACATAAAATTTGAAAAAAAAGTTTGCCCAGAGAGGGATTTTTCTTCTCTTCTTCTCACACCAAAATACTACTCTTAAACACACCACAAGCTTCCAATACTTCTCCACACCGCAATACATAAAATTTGAAATCTATATACACACTCTCTACAATACAATGTGAGTAGCTTCAAAAAATTATACTCACTCAACAATGCCCCCACAATAACATTTTTTCACTCTCTCAGAACAACCAACCCAAAAGTCTAAATTCCTTCCTCTATTTATCAATTTTATGTGTTGAGTCACTTAGTAAATGCTACATATTATGGACCACTCAACAATCCTTTTCACACACTTTAGATTTGGTTGAGTTATTATTATTGAACAAATAAACCACTAACTCCACTAGCCCTTTGATATATTCAACCTTGATAAACTTCTAGAGGGCCCACAAACTTTTTGACCATATGCCGAAATTTTTTGACCAATAACATTGCCACAACACCAAATTCGCTGAGCAACGTGAAGAATGCAGAGAAAAACTTGTGAAAAACCCTAGTCGCTCCCACAACACAACCTCCATGTGATTGGAAGTCCTCATTCGCTCCCATAGGCTTGGATCCATGCGACTAGAGATTTTTGGTCGCTCCTATGACTCAACATGCATGCAACTAGAGTTAAGGATGGTCAAAACTCAGTCAAATCTGCCCAGAAACTACTAAAACTTCTTCTAGAGCTTGAAAAGCCTCTGTAGGACCTCTAGAAGTCTCTGACACTTCTACAACACTTCACCAAGTCACTGCCACATCACTGTTATCATCATCATTCAAACTAGGTTGACTAGGATGCCAACAAACAACCATACCAACACCTGAGCCATTAAACTGATCCACAAACACTCTGCCATCAATATGCAACTTCAGAACCTATCAAACATCCTTCAATGCCCCTACAACCATCTCAAGCATCCAAAAACACATGTAGATCCTCTCCAATCCCAAAGTATAACATCATCAACATGAGAGACCTAATCTAGGACATGGATGTTGGCATTATGATACA
>APFE030234295.1:0-34419 GCA_000404065.3 Pinus taeda | reverse complement strand
CTCAAAATGTAGGTGCTTAGCTACTAGGCTGATAATGAAAGGATAATGAAGGAATAATAACAACTTAATAATGTAGATTTTATAGATCCTAAATAATTCATAGATGAGAATGGACAAGAAATCTGATTCAAGGGAGGCAGAGGAACATGATTCACAATTTAGGGGGGAATATGTTGGAGAGGAATTATAGGAGTGTTTATAGGTAGTAGCATCATAGGTATTCAACAAAGAGAGTTTATGTCTCCTCGGAATTAGGGAGTAGTCTAGGAATATCATTAATGAAACAATAAATAAGGAAAATTAACTTAGATAAATTGTAAGGACAACTTGGAAATATTGTGCCTTCTACATTTGATGGTAAGCATAAGAAAGGAGAGGATGTTAAATCTTGGTTGTTGGAGATGAGAAAGTACCACTTGATTTTTGGAAATGAGAAAGTACCTTAAATTGCATAATTACTCATCCAACCTAAAGGCACAAATTGCAATCTTATACTTGAAAGGAAAATAAAACTTTTGTGGTGGGAAAAACACAGGGAAGTCAAACACCTAGATGAAAATAATATCTCATGGAGGAAATTTATATGGTAATTTCAAAAGAAGTACTTTCCAGAGCATTACTATGAAAGGAAAATGTAGGAGTTCTTTGAACTCAAGCCATGGGATTTGACAATGGAAGAATATGGTAGAAAATTCGCTAAATTATTAAGGTATGTTGGCTTTATGAAGGATGAAAATAAAAATATTTGTAAGTGGGTTACCATAATTCTATGGTGACATAATTAAATTTCATGTGCCCAAGAATTTGGATGAAGCTATGAGGAAGGGAAAGTACCTTCATGAGCAAGGTATAAATAAACCAACATTCCAGAAAACTTGGGATGATAAGAAAATAGCCAAGCTGGAGCAATAGAAGAAGGGATTAAGGCCTTCATTTTTATGGATCACTTCTTAGGAAAATCAACTAATTCATAGTGAACCAATGGGAGAGGATTCATTGGGTTAAAGATAAATATTTTAGCCCATCAAGCATTGGTTTTATGAAGGAGAACACATGTATAGGGGTTTCCCTCCCAAAGAAGACAAAATGAGGATTGTATACAATGTCCAAGGAGCTGATATAATGGAAGACGTGGTCAAAAGCATGCCCAAGATTTATGCAACATTGGACAATAGGAAATTTTATTGTCATGTACATATAACTGAATTTGAAGGTAAGATAAATAACCAACCCATTTCCATTTTAATTGATTATGGAAATATTCATAGTTATCTTAATCCCAAACTTGTTGAAAGGTTTAACTTAAAGAGAACCAAGCATGGAAAGACTTGGTTAGTTTAGTTATCTATAGAGGCTATGAGAAGAATAACTAAACTTTTGAAGTAATTTCAAATTAATATGAATGGGTCAGCATGATTGTAGATTTGAACATCATGCAATTGGATTCACATAATTGCCTAATTAATATAGATTGGTTGGAAAAAAACCATGCATTCCATGCCTTGATGAAGAAGGGAAACACACACAAGTGTAGGGGAGTCCAAGGAAAATTTCTATCAAGGAGATATCATCCATGTGATTAGAGAATTTTAGGAAAGGGTGCCAAATTTATGCAACTCACATGGAAGAGGCAACTAAGGAAAATGCATCAAGAATTGAAGACCATAAAGTAATTAAGGAATTTGAATATGTATTTTCTAAAATCCTAGGCTTACCACCTAAAATGGATATTGACTTCTCCATAGGTTTAGTAACTGAAGTTTCCCCAGTGTCCAAGATGCCATACAAAATGAGCACACCATATTTTAAAGAATTACAAATGCAGTTAGAAGAAATTTTAAAGAAGGGGTACACACACCAAAGTGAGTCACCTTAGGGAACCTAAGTGCTATTTTTTAAAAATATAGATAGCACACTAATGTTGTGTATTGATTTCAAGTAGCTAAAAAAATAATCAATGAAGAATAAGTATCATTTGTCAAGAATATATGACTTGTTTGATCGACAAAGATAGCATGAGAAACAATTGGGAATGGTGTTGTAGGTACTCAAAGAACATTAAATATATGGAAAGTTGATTAAATGCTCATTTTATAAAATTCAAACTCATTATTTAGGTTGTATCATTTCAGAGGAAAGGATAATAGTAGAATTAGAGAAGATCAAATAAATACAAGAGCAACTATCACCCAAAAATGCGACAAAGCTTATATCTTTCATGGGCTTATAAGGCTACTACAAAATATCTTTTAATGGGTTCTAAAAAATAATGCATCTGATCACTTCCTTGAAAAATAAGAGTGTGAAATTTGAGTGGTCATATAAATGTGAAGAAGTATTTCAACATTTAAAGATTTTATTAACAAGTGCACCAATAGTAAGGATAACTAATCCAAATGAAGATTTCATTTTGTGAATGGATGCATGTAAGGAGGGACTTAGAGGAGTATTCATGAAAAATGGACATGTCGTATGTTATGAATCAAGGAATCTAAATGAGAATGAAATAATTATACCACTCATGATTTGAAATTGGCATCCATTACACATGCCTTAAAAATGTGGAGGTATTATCTCATGGGGAAAAGGTTTGAATTGAGAACAAACTATAATAGTTTGAAGCATTTATTTGGACAACCAACTTTAAATGTTAGACAAATTAGATGGCTGGAATTTTTGGCTGATTATGACTTTGAAATAAAGAACATAAAAGGTAAGGATAATAAGGTCATTGAAGCACTCAGTAGAAGTATGCATATGATGCATGGGAGAACCATAAATATCTGTTTATCTAATTTAAAAGTTAGAATTTAAGAGGCTGAAAATTCCAAACAGTAGTACATGAAAATAAAAGGAGAGCTAAAACAAGTAAATTTACAGCCAAAGTAAGTTAATTATGAGTTAAAAAGGGGGATGGAATTCTCATCTGCAAAGGTAGAATCTAAGTGCCAAATTCTTAAGGGCCGAAAAGTATAGTGTTGAGTGAGATGCACAAAGTGCCTTATGTTGGATACCCAAGGTATCAAAAAACAATATCAACAATCAAGAAAAAATACTTTTATTCAAGCATGAAATGGGAGGTGGCTAATTATATAGCCAAGTTTATAGAATGAAAAATGTTAAGGTTGAGCATAAACATCCAACTGGATTGGTACAGTGAATACCCACTCTATGAGTGGAAATGGAAAATTGTTTTTATTGATTTTATTACAAATCTTCCCAAAGACTGTGTGGAAACATGATTTGATCATGGTGGTGGTATATAAGCTCACTAAGGCTTCCCATTTTATTCCAATGAATTCAACACACAAGGTAGTAAATTTTACTAAAATCTATATGAAGGAAATTTCTAGGCTACATGGTGTTCCCAAGGAAATTATTTCAAACATGGATCCCAAGGTTACGTCAAATTTTGGACATGTTTATTCAAGGGATTTGGAACCAGTTTAAATTTTAGTACAACATATAATTCAGAGTCAAACAACTAGATAGAAAGAGTTAATCATGTGATTAAAGATATGTTCAGAATATATGTCATAGACAGACCATCAAATTGGGAAGAATATTTGCACTTAGTGGAGTTTGCATATAATAATTAGTACTAACCATTTTTGAAGATGAGCCCATTTGAGGCCTTGTATGGAAAAAAATGAAGCATACCCTTATGATTTTGGAAAACCCAATGGACATGGTCATTGTTGGGCCACACATCCTTAGGAAATGGAAGAGAAATTTAGAAAAATGAAGTACAATTTACAGGTTTCCTAGGATTGAAAGAAAACTTGTGCAATAAGAACACACTAAACAAGGAATTCAAAGTTGTTGATCATGTCTTCTTAAGAGTCAAGGAAAATAAAATTTCATTGAAACTAAGTGGTTGTGCAAAGTTGGGAGCTATATTTTGTTGGTCATTTGAAATCATGGAGAGGATTGGACTCATTGCAAATAGGATTATATTTCTAGCATCCATGCATATTCATAATGTTTTTCATATTTTTTACTTAAAATTTTCTTGATGATAATCATGTAATTGAATGGAATATGATTTAGGTGGATCTCAAGGAAGGCTTTCAAGTCTAGCCCATGGGAATTTTTGATAGGAAGTTCAAGGTGCTATAGAATCAAGCCATTTCCTTGGTAAAGGTGCAGTAGGCACATTCCAATCCCAAGGATGACACATGGGAGCACGAAGATGTTATGACAGTAGAATAACGTCATTTTTTTCACTAATTTTGTTTGTATATATGTGTTATATATAATGCACTAAGGATAGTGCATAAATAAGGGAGAGGGGAATGTACTACCCCCAACTCAACCCCTGAAATGTATGAATATGTACATATGATACTTAGGCTGATGTGTTGAGGATTGTTTTTTGACCGGTGTTCCCATGTGCATATTTTTTTATAGGATAGTGTGCATATGTTGATATTTTCCTAGTTATGTAAACTTGAGATCACATGCATGTTAATAAACTACACTGTTATTGCAGACCAAGCTAGACAAAAATACTATGGGTGGCTTAGACTCCACAAATGTGAAAAGAGGGCTAAAGGGTAAATGGTGAAGGGCTTAATCCTAGGAGGCCAAGACATTATTAAAATAATCCTAAGTCAAAATTGCACATGTTTTTATCCAAAAGTCCATAAAGTTACTTTAGAGGGTGTCATGTGTCAAGAGGGTGACATGCACAAAAAAATGAGGATGTTAGTATTACTAGACACACATTACATCATTCTAATAGGTAGAAGGTGACTACACTCCTTATAGAGTAAACAAGAATGACATTGTGAAATTATGGACCCTACGTAGAATCTGAGGAGGATTTGGGGAAAAGGGGATAGGTTTCCCCATGTGAGGTTAAATGGGCAGCTAAATACCCATAAGGAAATAGGAACTCCTGGAAACCACAGGAATCTAGAACATCCTTGGTCGATCAATTTGGACACCCTAAAAGGGTAGTCACACAACCTAATAAATTGTGGGTGTAGAGAAGGTGGGTTGTGGGGTTGATCAGGGACGTCATATTGTTTATAAGAGGTTGATGGGTTTGCTACCTTGACCTGATTATATATGGTACTAGTATGTACCTAGATTTGAGTAAGTCATTTCCCTATAGAGTTGAAGGCTGAAATTGGGGGTGACATGTTGCTAAAATATTATGAGCAACATGGTCTATGGTTGGGTGGAACATCTAAGGTCTACATCTAGTTAGTGCTTTCCTAAAAAGATAAGTATCTATTTTTAATGTTTATTTGTTTTCATTGTAACAATTTATGTATTCCAATGCGTTATTTGTGAATTTTAATTTAAATGGTGTTATTATGCAAGTTAAATTTTAGTAAGTGACTGCATTACATGATATGGTGCATTAGCCATGTTTACAAATTACTGTAAAAAATGGGTTAAAAGGTAAAATTACAACAACCAAAAAATCAATTTATAGGGGTAACAGGGTTAGTTATATGCCCCTATAGATGATTGGGGAAATTTTGAAATATTCCAAGGCTATTTGGAGAGTTCTTTCCAATGAGATACTATGTGCCCCAAATGAAGATTGTATGCAAAATTTGTGGCATTGGGAAATTGATGTACCAATTGACCACCTCAAGGCCTCAAAACTCTTTGGTGCTTCATCTTATAGGGTTAGAGTTTTGAAACTTTAGGGTTCTTTATTTATGATAAAATACCATTATTTTTTCCTCTTTTAATAGCTTTTATGAATGAGAGTAATCACCATCTCTCTCACTCTCTCTCTGTTCAAAGATAATCTAAGGCCATTCTAGCTAGTTTGTGTTCTGTAGTATTCAACTATTTTATTTATTAATATAAGTTGAGTTTTCACTGAATCATTGTGTTAGGTCCCTATAATACTAGTGTATTCCATTATTATTATTGTCATTGTAGCCCTTTGATGAGCCCCAAATTTGGTAACTTGTTGGGATCATTTGGCCTAATTATCCTTGTTCAATCCTTCATTTTTCATAGCTTATGCATTATTTTTCAGTATGTTTATGTCACTTGTACAAATAAGGGTAATCACTCTTCCTATGTGGCTAACACGTGCTTATTTCAGGTTTTTTGACACATGTTGGAGCAAAACCGAGCAATCATGGGCTAGAAGATAGCCAAGCTTGAGGTGAGGATTCGTAGGGAGGTTGTCTATGACATTAAATAGCCCTTCCTTAGGATCTTCACCCCCAACTCCAAGCTCCAAAGGCCACCAAAACCAGATCTAGAAGGCAGCCAAACAGATTTTGGAAGGGACTGTCTACTCACAGTTTGGACAGCCAAGTCCCATAGATTTAGGAGACTAGCTAGGGCCCTCGTGGTGTATAAATGTTAAGGCCTCAGCCTTCGTAAGGGACTTTTGAAACCATTGCATATTTTGCACTAAAAGAGCTGTTAGCTTTAGCTTGTTCTCTTGTAGCCATTTTGGCATAACTCTTGACTTATGACTATTTTTTGATAATGAGAAGCAGTCTGATTTTATATCAACTTTGAGTTTTCTATAGGAGCCATAACTCTCAGGGTTGGGCCTAACTGAGAGCCTAGGGCTTCCTTTTTGTATTGTTACCTTTCCTTTATGCCTTGTTGTTTTCCTTTTATGCATTTGAAATGTATTTCTGTTAGGCAGATTTATTTGTGTTGATTAAATAGGTCACTGTTTATGGATAGAATTGCTTCAGATGTTTAAAATAGATTGGTAGGATAATAACAGGGAAAAAAGCTCCAAGAAAAGGGCCAACAACACTTTCGGTTTCACCTCATCCTTATTGGATCAGGGGCTGGAATTGAAGTAACCATGATGTCCCAACAAAAACACTAGTTTGCTTGACCATGCAATCCTTAGTGTATTGTTTTCATTTGCAGAAGTTAGTTATGGGTTCATATCTCTGAAATGTTTCATTGCATAGTTGACGTACATGGTTTTCTTTCCAAATAAAGATGTCGTTCATTCATTTTATTGTCAGTTAAATTAGATTAGCTAGGACTTTGATTATTTGTAAGACTTTGTTGATTTGGTTGAATGTACACTGTGCAGAGCATCTCTACCACTCTTTCATCCACCTAAGCTTCATCAGAGACAACTGTTCCATCTCCTAGCTAGGTTCCTCATCTCACATCTATCCTTTTGCCCACGTAACCCTACCTTCTTCCGCAATCATTGTTTCAGCCTTCTTTAAGCCAAGTCACCCTTCTACACCTTCTCACCACTCCATCCACCAGTCCCTAGGTCACTTCAAACCCCTATCCTACCTCCATATCCATTCATGCATCTTCCCTCACTCACCCATCCTCTAAAATCCAATTTTTAAACATCCTGTAGAAATTTCTGAACATCCTGTAGAAATTCCTGAATATCCTATAGAACCCCTGCAAACATCCTGTAGAAGCTCACAAACGAGGTTTCTTGACAGCCAAACTTTGTGAAATTCTCTGGAGGGGTGTTAGGGACTCCTTAGACCCTCTCTGAATCTTCCCAACCTTTTCCAAGCATTTCTCCTCCTTGATCCACCCCTGCACAGTAAAGAACAGTGAAAGCATATGCATGATGAAACTGACAACTTAATCAAAGATACAAAAATATGTTTTCTTAGTACAAAGGTAGTATAGACACATGTATTTTACCTTCATATAAGTAATGGCATATCTTTTAGTAGTTTTCATTCTCATCTTTGCATCAGTAGGACTAGCTGGTAGAATTAGGGTTTGCTAGGGTTTGCGCTTTCCTTCAGTTTTTCAATCTCTTTTCGCAAATAGATTAGCTTTCCTCGAGTTAGCTTTCATCCGTCAATTAAAAATATTCTTCTAAGAGCTCATAGAAGTTGTCTTAAGCTCCTAGTGGTCTTGTGCCAGCTGACCAAGTGACAGCTGCGACAAGAGCTAGTACTTGTGCATATAGCATTGTCGCTTCCAAGTTTGTTACAAACTATCGGGTTGATAAAAGTAAAGAAGGGAGTCCCAGGAGTTGCAGCATTATTGCTGCAATACTGGAGCCCACCATATTTTTGTCGCCGTTGCCGGGGAAGCGTCAGAGAATTGGTGATTGTTTCTTTTCTTCTATTTTCTCCTACAACCTTCTACTAAGTAGTTTATTTCATTTCCATTCTGCAATTTCATTTTTGCAAAATTAGAGTAGACATTTCTTGCTTTCATAGATTAGCATTTCAATTCTGCAAGTGTAGCTTTGCATTTCAATTCTGCAAGCGTAGCTTAGCATTTCAATTCCGAAAAATAGATTAGTCCTTTCCTGCTTTCGTTTCAATTCCGCATTTTCATTTCAGCAAGATAGCTAGTTGCAGTTCAATCTATTTTAGTTTTGCAGGTACCAGAAGAAAAAAACAAAAGCAATCAAAAGTCTTTCCATTTCATGCCTCGTAGGAATAGAGATAAAACTGGAAAATTCTTACCCAACACCCGTACCACATCACTGAGTCAACCTTCTCTCTTCTCTGGTGACAGTGAGCTAGAAGAACCTATAGGTGAACCTCCTGAGATATACAAAGATCCTATAACAGAAGAAGAGTTAGAGAACACTCCATCTGAAGCCATGGCTGAAAACCAAAATGGTAGAAGAGAAGATGAGAGAATAGAAGGTGCCTTTCCTATCCGAGAGACCAATGGAGACATGAAAATGAAAAACATAAGTCCCTCTGCTTTACCTCACTTCCATGGACTGACTACTGAAGACTAATACCTTCCTGTTTGAGTTTGTTGTCCATTGTCGAACTTATGACTATGCTGAGGATGAGAAAAATTTAAAACTCTTTCCCTCTACCCTCAAGGATGCAACATTACGCTGGTTCATGGGGTTACCTGGAAATAGTATCACCACTTGGGCTCAAATGCAGCAAGCTTTCAATGCCAAATACTGGGACTACTGTAGATCCAAGGAAACTAAGGGAGAAATATTTCGGATGACCATGGGAAGTGATGAGTCTTTAGAAGACTACGAGGAAAGGTTCCAACTCAGTTATAAACGGGCCAAGTGCACACTTGACCCGGAATCTCTGAAGCTGGTTCTGCTCGGAGGAGTCCCTGAAGACCTTATGGACACTCTTAACATGCTGGCTGGAGGAGACATCTACCAACTACCTTATGAGGACATAAAGGTCGTGTTTAGAAACCATTCTAGGGTGGCCCGAAAGAGGGGTAAGGGGAATCATCTTTCAGCTAGTACCACCTTCTCCAAGCATGAGTTTGCTAACCAGATGGAAGACCTCAAGAGTGAGATTAGACAGACTATTTCCATGCAACTTGATACCTTCTGAATTCAAAAAAAGAAAGAGGAATTTGAGAGGGCTTTGGCCATTTTTTGTCCTAGATGTACGAGGAAGCATCCTAAGAATGAATGCCCATTGCACTCAGTAGATGTATGTTTCATTTGTGAGGAAGACCACCCCACCAACCAATGCCCTACCTTGCCTAGATTTAAAGCCATGTACCTAGGGACTGAGGTGGATACTGAACCTCTCTAGTTTCTCAACCAAAGGAGGCCACATGGACCTAGACCTTACCAGCAGGGGATGCAAGGGACATCCCAAGCTTATTATAACACCAACCAATCCGCTCATATACCTTCTTGGGCCCCCCTGCTCATCCTTCCTGGTCCGCACCTCCTTTGTGGTCCTATCCATCTCAATACCATACTCAACCTCCTCCTCATTTGTTTCACTCTCATGCCCAGCCACAACCTCAGTGGAATGCACCTCAACTAGGGTGGAGGCCTCAGTACAACACTCCTCCCGCCATTTTTCCTCCACCACTGGCTCAACCACAACCATTACCTCCTTCTCCTCCAAGACAACCCCAAATGCCTACTCAACCGAACCCGAACCCCAACAATAGATAGGCCCAGTAGGTATATACTGGGAAGACAACGTGCCCTACCTATGCTATAGAGATCTAGGAGATCAACCTGTGATCTGGGAAGGTCCTTCCAGAGCGCCAACCTCCTCCCCTAGAGGAGGAGGAGGAGAAACAGGGAAGTGAACCCCAAGCCATTCCACCCTTTCTTGAGTGACTCACAGTAACCACACAACCCAACCCAGAAGAGATTGAGCTTCTGGGAGAACTCAAGCAGTTATGTGTGAAAATACCACTTCTCCAGACCATAAAAGATGTACCGATATACAACAAATTGATTAAGGAGAAGTGTTTCAGGTACCCAGGTAGGCGAAAGAGAGATGCCTCAACCATCAATGTCATAGGACAACTGTCCGATCTTATGTTGGGGCAAGTAATCTGTCCAAATTATTTGGACCTTGGGAGTCCTATAATTGATGTCCACATCAATGGCACCATCATACCCCACACCTTGATTGGTCTAGAGGCCGTCATTAATGTGATGACCAGGGACACCATGCTTAAGCTCAACCTTCGGAGTTCCTTAAGGAAGACCTCGACAGTGCTGCAATTGGCAGACCACTCTACCGTGACTCCCAAAGGGATTGTGGAAGATGTCTTGGTCTCTGTTGACTCCTAGGAGTACCTTGTGGACTTTTCGGTCCTTCAGCCAAAGGCAAAACTCACTGAATATCCCCTCATTTTGGGAAGGCCTTGGCTGGCTACTGTGAATTCTTACATCAACTGTCGAGCAGGAAGCATGACCATAAAAAATGGACCTATGCCCAAACAGTTGGTCTTATACCCTCCTGCCCAACCTCTGCTAGAACATGACTTACCCCTCTGGTTGGAAGAAGGAGATGAGGATGAGGTCTACTCTGCACCATTATGCACAGTGGAGGCCACCAGGGGAGGTACTCAAACCGAGGATGATTTGATTGAGAACTTAATCCAAAATCCCCCCCCTGGTGCACTATCCTTGGAAGAGTTGGTGGAAGATACCCAAGCCAGTGCTTTAGTGGACCTATGTGTGACTGATCCAACTACTCCCAGAGTTAAGAATGTGGAGTTTGGCCCTGAAAGAGCTTTAAAGATTAGCTCCTCTCTCTCTCTCCCTCTCAGGAAAAGGAGCTATGTAGCCTCTTGACCTGCCATTTGGTGGCTTTTGCTTGGAGCTACAAGGAAATGAAAGGAATCCATCCCTTGGTCTGTACCCATCATATCTACATCAAGGAGGACTATAGACCAGTCAGAAAACCTCATAGGAGAATGAATCCATCCCTTAAGGACATTGTTAAAGAAGAAGTGCAAAAATTGTTGGATGCAGGATTCATCTACCCCATCTCGGACAGCGAATGGGTTTCCCCTCTGGTGTTGGTACCCAAGAAAAATGGGAAATGGAGAATCTATGTGGACTACAGAGAACTAAACAAAGCCACCAAGAAAGACCACTTCTCTTTGCCTTTCATAGAGCAAGTGTTGGATGGACTGGCAGGGAAGAAGTTTTTCTCTTTCCTAGATGGGTTCAACAGGTATAATCAGATCCAAATTTGCCCGGAGGACCAAGATAAGACCACCTTCACTTGTCCATGGGGTACCTTTGCCTACCGAGTCCTTCCCTTTGGGCTATGCAATGCCCCTGTCACTTTCTAGAGAGCTGTACTGAGCATCTTTGCCAAGCTGGTTCATGATTCGGTGGAAATCTATATGGATGACTTTACTCCTTATGGGTCTAGCTTCCAAGAAGCCTTGTCCAACCTGGGAAAAGTTTTAAGCAAGTGCATTGAGATGAACTTGTCCCTCAGCCCGGAAAAGTGTGAGTTCCTGATGAATGAAGGGACCGTTTAGGTCATACCATTTCTCGCCAAGGATTATAGGTGGATCCTAATAAAATTGCTATCATAAAAAAGGTTCCACCTCCCCAGAAGGTAAGAGATGTTCGGAGTTTCCTAGGCTTAGAGGGGTGTTATAGAAGATTCATTAAAGACTTTAGGGCTAGCCTCGCCATTGTTTGGCCTCTTAGCAAAAGATGTTGAGTTTAAATGGACTGACGACTATCAGAGGGCTCTGAATGAATTGAAGGATAAGTTGGTGTCTGCCCCAATTTTGAGAGGCCCAAACTGGGCCCTACCTTTCCACATCCACACTGATGCCTCGAAAAATCCATAGGGGAAGCCTTAGAACAAGTTGAAGAAAAACTTCCATATGCCATATACTTTGTCAGCAAAAACTTATCCAAGGCAGAAATGAATTATACTGTAACTGAGAAAGAGTTCCTGGCCGTGGTCCATACCCTGAACAAGTTCCGACACTACATCACTGGCTATCTAACATTTGTACATACTGGCCATGCTACAATTAGATATTTAATGAATAAGCCTGATGTGAATGCTCGTATTATTAGATGGTTACCTTTGTTGCAGCAGTTTGATTTGACCATCGTTGACAAACCAGGTAAAGAAAATGTTGTTGCTGACTTCTTGTCTAGATTGGATTTGCCTGCAGGTGAAGAGGGAACAATGGATGACCAGATGCCAGATGAACATCTGTTTTCTATCTCAGTACTCTCTCCATGGTTTTCTAGTATAGCAAACTATCTGGTCTCAGCACAGTTCCATCTGCATCTATCCTCAAGGAGAAGAGCAAAATCGTGAGGAAGAGTGCCTCATTCACTTGGATCGGGGGCAACCTGTTCAAACTTGGCCCCGATCAGATCTTAAGGCATTTTGTAAGGGAGGAGGAAGTCTTTGACATCCTCCTAACCTGTCATGATGGGCCTTGTGGAGGAAATTTCGCAGCCAATAGGACTGCCTTCAAAATTCTACAAGCAGGCTACTATTGGCCCACTCTTCCTCAAGATGTCAGAAGATATATCAGCCAATGTGACCGATGCCAGAGGATGGGGAAACTGACTCCAAGGGACGAAATGCCTCTCCAACCTCAAGTGACTCTTGAGCCATTTGAGAAGTCGGGTATGGATTTTGTGGGTCCTATCAACCCTCCTTCAAGGCAAAGGTCTTACATCATTGTGTGCACAGACTATCTAACGAAGTGGGTAGAAACCAAGGCAATCAAGGCAACGACAGAAGAAAAGGTGGCTGAGTTTTTAAGAGAAAACATCTTCTACAAATTTGGCTACCGAAGAGAGGTAGTCACCGATCAAGGAACCCAGTTCACCTCCAACTTAATTGAAGACTTGCTCGCTCATCACAAGATCAAGCATAGGACTTCCACACCATATCATCCTCAAGCAAATGGGTAGGTGGAAGTCACCAATAGAGCATTAGAAGGGATTTTGACTAAGGCAGTGAGCAGCAGCAGAAAGGATTGGGCAAATCACTTGGTTGAGGCCACTTGGGCCTACAACACCACTTGGAAGACCACAACCAGTTTCACACCTTATGAGCTAGTCTATGGGAAGAGAGATTTGCTGTCAATCGAGTTCGAGTACAACACATTAAGGATGGAAACTCAGATGGACCTAGATCTCAACCATGCTCAACAAGAAAGGTTATTGCAACTGAATGGGTTAGATGAACACCGAATGCAGGCCATCCTCCACTCAAAAGTGGTTCAACTTTAGAGGAAGATATGGCATGACCGGCACCTTAATGACAAACAATTCCAGCCAGGAGATTGGGCGTTGCTGTATGATTCTAGGCATAAGGATTTGAAAGGGAAGCTGAGGACAAGATGGCTAGGACCATATGCAGTGGAGAAGTGTAATGACAATGGTTCTGTCCTTATCCAGACCATTGATGAAGAATCCATTCCCATGCTCGTCAATGGCCATCAACTAAAGATCTATAGGAAACCTCTTTCGAGGCAAGAGTTCTTCGAAACTGTGGAAAAATCAGTGCTGGTCATAGAGAAGGGTTCTGCCTCTGTTTTGGCCACACCCTGAGCATCATCATAAAAAAAAAAAAAAAAAAAAAAAAGACAATACAATACAATAAAAAATATCCTTGGGTGAAAACCTCTCTGAGGTGCCCAAGGCAGATGGTAGGGGTGAAAAGCGCCCCTGCTGTCTCTTTGAAATAAGAAATTCGAATAAAAAGATCCTTGGGTGAAAACCTCTCTGAGGCGCCCAAGGAAGATAGTAGGGGTGAAAACCTCATTGAGGTGGCCCCGCTGTTTCTTTAAAAAAAAAAAAAAAGAGAGGGAAAAAAAGAGCAAAAGGAAAAGAGAAAAAGAAGCAGAAAAAAGAAGGAAGAAACAGAGAAAAGAAAACAAGGTTAATCCCTGGAAATTGTTGCAGGTTGCAGGGACATAATGCAAAAAGGAGGCCTCTCAACACAAGGACAATGATCCCTACCAAGCTACCGGGCATCCTCACATACACTCCCTCCATGAACACTCATTTTTTCGGGGTTTGGACACAATCTGGTCATGGTTCAACCTTCTACAGGAAGCTACAGGATTTTCTACAGGAAGTTCTGGATTTCTACAGGAAACATCCTATAGAGCCTTTGGGCAGGCCAGAATTGATTATGGAGAAGGGTTTGAAGCTCAAAGTCTGTTGAGGAGGCATGCAACCACTCTTTTCTTCCATCCTCCACTTGTTTCACCTCCTTTCACCACCATTGCCACCATCTAGTTGAATATAACTGCACAGTCATACCAGAACCTTGTTTTCTCAGATAAAAATTTGTTTTTTCAAGTGGAAAATAAAGCATGCAGAGGCTCGCACACTTTACCTGTCAAGGCGACCTTAGGACCCTTCATCTGTGAAAGCGACTTCATTTATTTTAGCATGCACCCCAGGAGGAGAAACGGCTACAAGATGTCTTACAGGAATCCTGTAGCAGCTGATCCGACTGGAGCACATACCATGGAGACACCAACAACTCACGAAGTTGGTGCATGTAGCATTCACCACCAGAAAGTCGGGTCTCAAGGTCTTGGAACAAGCAACCAATGGAAGAGGAGCTCCAACACCTGTGCACAAAGCAACAACAAGCAGATCCAGCATTCCTCGTCCCAAAACCTGAAAAAACCATGTCCACGGCCACACAGGTAAGTGCCTAACCTTATTTCGTCAAATTACATAAACTATACTCTAAATTTGCATGATTGTGAGAATGGGTGGATTGAACAAGTTTGGTAGCCATTCAAATAGCCATGCACAGCCAGTCAGATGGCCTCGTAGGATCCGAATGGGCTTGGTTATGCCAAAAAGACGAGCAGTTGACACATGGGAAGTGTCCAGTCGGGGAGAAATGACGACAGTGAATGTAGAGGGAAGGATTCAGTGGTTAGGGACACGCTGAGGAACGATGGCTGTGACGTCGGCCAATGGATCGGCCGGGACAGCTCACCCCCACGCCATGAATTCCCCAGCAATTCAAAATTAAACGGCTGAATAACTCATGATACACTGCTGTCATTCACACTTAGAACCGTTTTGCAGCCGAGTACGCATCCTCCTCATCTACAAGTTGTTAGCTGAGCTTCTCAGTCTGTTCCAACATCCTTCTGCAGCTCAGACTCATCCAAAACCACCGTAACGTCCTCCAGAAGCCGAGAAATATTTCTACAGGAAGCTGCGCTACAGGAAACCCAGCATACGAAGGAGCTTGGGCTGTTCATGTCGAGGGTGGAAATTCCTAGTGAGGTAGGCCCAAACATACCTTTCCCATGCAAAATAGTTCAAAAGGTGGTGAATTCGACATACTGAGGGGGTCGAGAAAATGTAAATGCAAGTCTGTCTATGAATCCAAAAGTTGTTTCCTTATCGTTGCATGAAATTGTCTTCGTGGTTTGCATGCGAGATTTTCTCCACGAGTCTTGAGTTAAATCCCTCCTGTAGAAAATTAAGAAAATTGAGACGTAGCTCTGCGCTCTGTTTAGAGAAAACCCGAAGTCCTCCTTCTGTACATGAGCATTCAAGTTTTAAAACAGGGGAATTGATACGAAGAGGCCCGCAGATACCGTTTTCAATGGTCTGAGAAGGAAACACACCTAGATTTCCCTTTTTGCTTAGAGCACAAGCAAAACAGAGTCTTTTTCACCATGTCGGGAGGGTTTATTAGAAAATAACCCTCGGACTCCAAGAAATTACGGGAAACCCTTGAGGTGGTGGACTTATTTTCCCGTGCACACTGGATGATATTCTGTGACAAGCTTCAAGGTCACGATGATGAAATTACAGAAGAATTCGTAAGGTCCCTGAAGCCAAAGTCAAAGACATTAGCCATTGTCAACTTCATAGGATTAAACCTCAGACTCACCCCACAGCTCATTAGCAGAGTCAATGATCTACCGATGGGGGTACCCTGGGATAAGGAGGAGAGAAAATTGGGTCAAAAAGCTAAAAAAGAGTTCTTCTTGCTAGAGGAACAATTTTCAGAGGACAAGAATGGAGTTCAAAGAACCAGCCTACAGTCGTTCTGGATCGAAGTCAACCTCCAAATTATGAATTATATTACGTGTGAGGGGTGATTTAGCATCGTGTATGGCTATCATTTCTGGTTGCTAACAGAACTTAGGCACCAAATGGACCTACCCTCAAAACAGAAATTGAGCATTCCCTACTTCCTCTTGCAATCCATGATTGAGTGTGCCACAAAGCTGTGGGAGGGGACACCAGACCAGCTAGCCCATCATGGGCTTATCAAGCTCCTTGTGGAAGATGCACTCCACACTTACACTGTCCCTCTCTCATGGGAACTTTTTCGAAATATGTCTAAGGATGATGACATCCAAATTTTGGCCGAGGAGCTAACTTCCTCCAACAGTGAGGAGAAGGAGCACACTCAGGCAGAAAAGAAAGCTAAAGGACAAGAAGCCCCGGACAAAACACCAAAGAAAGAATAGAAAGGAACACAAGAAAAAGGCCAAGCTACCAAAACAATGGGTGGTAAAATTACACCAACACCCAGGGAGAAAAGACTACAGAGCAGGGTAGAAAGGACTGAGAAAGTCCAAGCTAGTGAGGGCACCCCTAAGGCAGCCTCAGCCAAGCTAAAGGAAAAATCATCCTCAGCCAAGTAGGTTAAAACAGTGCCATCTGCTTCTACAGGAAGCCAGAAGGCTATTTCTACAAGAAGGTTAAAAACGGCTTCTACAGGAAGCCAGAAAATGACCACTACAGAACTTTCTACAGGAAATCTAAAAAAAGGACAGCAGAAGGAGAAATCCGCTGAGATCCTAGCTAGGGAGGCAGCAGTTATGCTAGCCACCCTAAGTACCTCTCCCAAGTAGAAGGAAAAGTGAAAGAGGGAGACTCCTCTGTATTTTAAAGCAAGAAGGAGTGTGAGGATTAAGACTGGCAGACCCCAGCCTCCATCAAAAGAGCCAATCACAATTGTGGATACTCCTACCACACCAAAGGATAGGTCCCCCTCCAAGGAATCCATCACTTATGAGAGGGGGAGCCCAAAAACATCCACATGGAAAGAAAGGATGGAGAAATTGAACCCGGAAGCCTCTCTACAGGATGCTGAGGCTGTTCTACAGGAAACTTTGGCTAGGCTGAAAGAGACTGAGTAGATGGAGGAAAGAGTAGCCAAGTCATCACAGGAGGAGGACAAGACCGATACCATTAGGGAACCAAGCCCTCAGCCCAGCCTGGGCTCTTATTATAACTTCTTAGAGGCCAGCAAAATCATTCCTCAAAAATTCACAGTGCCACTATTTCTAGCACTAGAGGAAGAAAGAGTACGAACCCACACTTGGATGAAGATCGCTAAATCTAAGGGGGTAGCAGATATAGGGCCTTTAGAGGAAAAGCTCAAGGAAACACAAAAGGAGTTGGCAAGAGTATGGCATGTGGAAAGCTCCCAACAGGCCAAGTTAAGAGAAGAGAATGAGCTGCTTAGACATCAGCTACAGCGACAGGGACAGAGGAAAGAAGAGGACATGGCAACCAAGGACACCACAGCAAAACCTCAAGGAAAAGAAGGAATGCAAGCTGATCTTGAGGAACTAAACCGACAACTACAGGAAAGGGAATTGCAAGCAAGCATAGAGATACAATCTCTAAAACAGCAGATGCAAGAAAAGGAGGCACAATTGGCCTGCATGGCCAGTTGTGCAATGGAAGCTCTGCAATGTAGGCAGCTGGTCAAATCCTATGGTCTATACCTCAGGGATCAGTGGCTGCAATTCCAAATCAACACATTGGCATAGAGGGGTATCTCCCAAATCCAAAACCCCCAGCAGTTCATGGATTTATGTAACAACATTTCATCGGAGGATAAGGCTAAGCTATCATAGTTTTACTTTCATAATTTGGCCCTTCCAAACATAACCCTTGTGGGACCCCAACATAGTGTAGAGTATCAAAGAAGGTATGTTTTGATGGTTATTTCAGTATCTTTACATTAGGACTTATAAGCCTTTTTGCATTGTGAAATTAGAAAATAATAAAAAATTATAACGAAACATGAGAAATTAATATAGAACACTAACAATTGTCATTTCCATGTACAGGAGGGATGAAAAACGAAAAGTGGCCATCCTAAAGGAAAAGACAAAGATGAAGTAACTGTTGCCCCTTGTATGGGAGACCGCATGCAAACCAGATCAAAACGGACCAACCCAGAAAAGGAAGCGGAGATAACATCTCGCCGCAGAAAAGAGAAGAAGTAACTCAGGATTAACGATTCTGCAAATCCCTCAGGATCCTTGATCCTGAAGGATCGTTGTTTTATCTATTCCTGCATCTAAATATCTCCGTCATCATCCATATATAAGGGATGGCATTGTTAGCAAAGGGGGATGCCTTTATGTAATTTCTTTTAAAAAGATCAAGACTATGATCATTATGCTCTGTTAAGACTTGCGTTATTGTAATTTTACTTCATGCATTAATACGGAGTTGGTTACTCTTTTATCCTTGAGTATGGATCGACCTTAAGTGGTGTACCCTTGGAGGCTAAGGGCCCGGCCCTGGAGGACACTTTCTCTTGTACCATTAAGCGTGGTTTCTATGTGGTTTTCTTATCGACGTAATCTGGTAATCTGTCATGTTTTATAAATTTTATGTTACCTGCTCTGTTGTGTTTAACCCATTTAATATTCTTGCAAACAAAAGTATTGTATTGACACTGCATCATGTTACTATTCCTTTACGTGTTGGTATAATGCAGGTAATCTCTACAGGATTTTGTCCTTCCATTATAGAGTTTTTGTGTTATGCGATTATGCCTTAGTATCACAGAATATATCTTGGAAGTTCTAATTTTATATGATTATTGAATCCTTGAATATTATCATTTTCATCTTGAGATGCAATCTTATGCTTTTACTTAGAGCAATAGCGGAATCAGATTAAGCATGTTGTGTTTATATGGTTTTCAGTGTTATCCCATTTTGGATCCATAGGCAATACTGTTCTGTAGTGTGCGTACATCTTTAAGAATGAAGGATTGATGTTTGGATTGGTGTGATTGAATAGATTCATAGCTTGTTAAACTTAGTTACTGCTCATTTCCTTAAGTGTTGTTCCATTTCTGAGTTGCTGTTCCATTTCGAATTGTTGTTCCATTTTCAATTGTTGTTCCATTTCGGATTTTTGTTCCATTTCGGATTGTTGTTCCATTTTCAATCGTTGTTCCATTTCGAATTGCTGTTCCATTTTCAGTTGTTGTTCCATTTCAAGGTTGTTGTTCTATTTCATTGATGTTTTCTTTACCTACCGTTTCATTTCTTATTTGCTAAGGACGATCTCAGACTGTAGTGAGCATCGACATCTGCTACCAAGCTCCAAGACCCCCGATCTCTTCTCTAATTTCTTTTCCATCAATTTCTAAAGGGATGGGTTATTTCTACGGAACCCTTGACTGATGTATTGCTTCATATTTGAGTGTGTGATTTAGTCTTCTGAAGTAGTTAGGTTGTAGACACGTATCACTTACTTTTGTAGTTTTAAAAACAACTGTACTATGAGCATTACTCTGACAAATGCTAAGCCTCAGAATGAGATACTCTTTGAAATAGAAAAACGTTCCTGGATTGATATATTAATGTGAGGTAACTAGAGGTGAAATAGACCCTTTTTATAGCTCCACATTTTAGCGTCGTTGTTGGGGAAAGAGTATAGCCATTTGTTTTTTTCAGAGTAATGTACGAACCCGCTAGGGAAGGATTGGGTTTTGAAAACGGAAGGTAAGAACCTACGTGTGGAGCATGTAAAATCCCTACTCCTTTTCCCGCTTTCCTGCAGATTTGCTGTTATTTTCTTAAGAAGGATTTAGTAGTTAAATTGAGTGCATGACTAAGCAGAAAAAGCCAGAGAAAAATTCCAAACCTTTACCAAAGCCAGAGAAAGCTAAGGGACTGGTGACCCTTGGTCGATCAAACTTCATAGACGAAATCTAAAAGAAAATCGAATCTCAGCCCTTAATAGGACCTACGAAAGTTACTTCCAAATAGCCTACTAGCTCCCTTCAGGCCACAGGTTCACCATCTGTAGCCTTTACTGAGGTGCATAGTCAAACTGATGAATAGGACTTTCAAGAAATTGAAAATTCTATTTCAGAACTATTGCAGGAAGGGAATTTCAGTAATCTTTGTGAAGGAGAAGGAGAGACAGAGGAAACTAAGGAACCGAGATCTCCTCTTAGGATAACGCAACCATTGAGTAGCCCAGACAAAGGGAGTGCGGCAAAAATTACTATTGAAGGAACCCAATTCCCTCAGAAAAAAAATCCCAGATAAAGGAAGTGCTATTAAAGCTGTTTCTATCAAAGCCATTCCCTCTCAACCTAGAAACACCCTCCTAGATACTCCAAAAGGTTATTGGCATATATTTGACCCAATGGCTCAAAATCTGCCAAACACCCAGACCTCTACATTAAAATACCCCATAGTGGATTCTACAGCAAATTCCCCCATGAAAGCAATTCCCCTTCAACATATCCCTACATTTCACAGGCTTACATCAGAAGACTCGAATGCATTTTTATTTGAATTCGATGTACTATGCAGGGGATATAATTACACCACTGACCCCAAGAAACTAAAATTGTTTCCCTCTACCCTGAAAGGGGCTGCTTTAAGATGGTTTATGGGATTAGGTTGTGGGGTTATAAATAATTGGGAACAAATGAAAGAATCTTTTCTAAAAAAATATCAAGACTATTGCAAGTCTAGAGAACTAAAAGATGAAATATTCCAGATGATAGCTAGACCAAACGAAACATTAGAAGAGTATGTGGAACGTTTCCAGTATAATCTACAAATATCTCCCTATGCGTCACTGCCTTTTCCCGATAACGTGTTGAAAACAACATTAATAAGGGGCATGAAAGAAAAATGGATTGAAACATTAAACATTATGGGGAAAGGGGATATTTATAAGGAAAGTTTTGCTGACATAATTGATTTATGCATCAGGAGTTCAAGAGGCAGTACACGAATCAAACCAGCGGAACATGATCGGTTTGTAAGAGAAAATAAAATCCCATCAAAAGGAATAACGCGTGTGTAAATTGGAAATTTATTTGAAAATTTTAAAACTGATATACTAGGAACACTGACTACACAATTGGACGTTTTATAGGCCAAGAAAAAGCAAATGGAGGCAGAACAGAATTTGGCAATCTTCTGCCCCAGGTGTAGAAGAAGCATAACCATAAGGATTGTCCACTAGATGCAGTCCAAACATGTGCCATATGTACAAGGGATCACTCTACGGAAAATTGCCCCTCACTACCTGGACTGAAAGTAGTATATAAGGAGGCAGAAGAAGAGCCAGAAGCAGTATATTTGCTCAACCAGCGCCGTCAGTGACAGCCGTGACAAACTGGTATGTTTTCAGACCCAGCTTCTTCTTTTCAGTATCCGCAGTATAATGCTCAACAGTATAATACATGGCAAAGTCAATTTCAACCTCCATTTCCAAACTGGTCACCACAGTCATATCCTTCTGCGAACTTGTGGCTGAATCAGACGAGCCAATCCAGTTGGTCGAATCCTCCTTATCCCCCACCATATTGGCAAAATAACCCATACCCACCACAATGGACTCCCCCTACTTCACAAAGCTCAGCCTGGCAGACTAATTGGCAGAGACCAATGCATCAGCAAGTAGGAAATATCCCTCTCCCTCAACCTACACTGCCAGCTTTACAACAAAATCCCTAGTCTAATCTGAGACCGCAACTCCCAGCCCAACCCAACCCCAATCCAAATAACAAACTGGTCCAATCTCTCCAAATCCTAGAAACACCAGAAGAAGGACCAAATCTGAGGGAGTGTAATGATCTTCAGCTAGGATCTGGGCGTATTATTCAAACTGAGGGAAATAAAATAGTTCATATTGAAGATCAATTACCTAGAGAACATTTGTCACATGAAGAAGATGTGAATAAACAACAAACTCATAATCAAGAAACCACATCCTCTCCCGCGTTCCCAGAAGGATTATTCATACCTCGACCTATACAAAAACCTAATTTTGACATTCTGGGAGAATTACAAAATCTGTACATAAAAATTCCATTCCTCCAAGCCATTCAAGACATCCCGATATATGCAAAAACTATTAAAGAATTGTGCATAAAAATACCAAGGAGGAATATAATAAATAATCCAAGA
Source organism: Pinus taeda (assembly GCA_000404065.3). Lineage (NCBI taxonomy): Eukaryota > Viridiplantae > Streptophyta > Pinopsida > Pinales > Pinaceae > Pinus > Pinus taeda. Next base: position 12,027 of record APFE030234295.1, on the reverse strand, counting down.
GTTCAAGTAGTTGGCACTTTATCTGACTTATTATCAGGAAAGAAAACACCCATTAAATATTAAGACCCAGGAAACCCAATAGTAACTGTGCAAATTTATGGTCAAACCTTGCCCAATGCCTTAGTTGATCTTGGAGCTACAATCAATATCTTAACAACTGCTACTTACCAAAAGCTAGGCATTACATCTGTAGAACCCACCTCCACTTTGTTAGAATTGGCTGACCGATCTGTGGTTAGGCCGGAGGGCATACTACATGATGTCATGGTCTCAGTTGACTCCTGGGAATATCCAACCGATTTTCTGATAATAAATCCTAAAACCCGACTTGATGGACATCCATTGATCTTAGGAAGACCTTGGCTCGCTACTGCTAATGCCTATAGCGATTGTAGGCAAGGGAACATGATCATAACCAAGGGGGCAGATATCAAGAATTTAGTACTATATCCCCCAGCGCAACCAAGTATCACAATAGCTAAAACTAATAAGCACCCTGTATCATATCTTACTGATAACATTAGATCTCCATTAACTATACAAGAAGCACTTGAATTCAAAGACCAAACAGAAGATGATGCCATCAGTAATTTCATTAGTCAAACTGAACTCACATCTCGTACCCAATGTCATATGATAAAAGCAACATTTGATAACGAATTAGAAGAGGACCCTCTCAAAGATACACATGATCACACAATTCCTGTCACTTCTGTTACACATAGCAAAACTGTGGAAATTGAACCTGGAAGAATCTTAAACATTAACGCCAACCTCACATCCGAACAAGAAACAAAGCTCATCCATATGTTAAGGAAATATAAAGAAGCATTTGCATGGGATTACCCTAATATGAAAGGAATTGACCCCCAATTATGTACACACCACATTTACATAGAAAATGATGCAAGACCCGTTAGGCAGCCTCAGAGAAGATTAAATCCTCATCTAAAAGAAGTAGTAAAAGCCGAGCTTCAAAAACTTTTAGATGTTAACTTTATCTATCCTATCTCTGATAGTAAATGGGTCTCCCCACTTGTGGTGGTACCAAAAAAGAATGGGAAGTGGAGAATCTTCGTGGACTACAGGGAGCTAAATAAAGCAACACAAAAAGATCACTTTCCTCTCCCATTCATTGACCAAGTATTAGACACTTTGGCAGGGAAGAAATTTTTTTCTTTCCTTGATAGCTTCAGTGGGTATAACCAAATACAAATTGCCCTTGAAGATCAGGACAAAACTACTTTTACTTGTCCCTGGGGAACATTCGCCTACCGAGTTTTACCTTTTGGCTTATGCAATGCCCCTACCACATTCCAAAGGGCTATCCTTAGCATTTTTAAAGATCTAATAAATGAGGGACTGGAAGTATATATGGACGACTTTACTCCATACAGAGATGAGTTTGATCCATCACTGGATACACTAGAAAAGGTCCTACAACGTTGCATTGCTACCAGGATTTGTTTAAGCCATGAAAAATGTTATATGATGATGACGGAAGGACTTATTTTAGGACACTATATTTCAACAGCTGGCATTCAGGTAGATCCAGCCAAAATCCAAATACTTTTGCTTATTCCTACTCCTACCACTCAAACAGAGGTACGTAGCTTTCTTGGATTCTCTGGTTAATACAGAAGGTTTATAGAAAATTATTCACGTATTGTTGCACCCTTGTATGCACTAACTGGTAATGTCGATTTTCTTTGGACAGAGAAATGTGAACGTGCTTTCAAGGATCTGAAGAAGCTCGTATCTACAGCCCTAGTCCTTCGAGGAACAAATTGGGATTTGCCATTCCAGATATCATCTGATGCCTCAGACACAGCCATTGGAGCAGTTCTTGGACAGGAGGAGGATAGAAAACCATATGCAATTTATTACATTAGAAAAATCTATCCCCTGTTGAATTAAACTATACTGTCTTTGAAAAAGAATTTCTAGCCGTTATACATGCTGTTAATAAATTCTGACATTATATTATTGGATATCATGTTATCTTGTACACAAATCATTCTACTATAAAATATTTAGAAAACAAGCCTATCACAAATGGAAGAATAACTAGATGGCTGATTTTATTGCAGGAATTTGATATTACAATTAAGGGTCGACCTAGGAGAGAAAAACCCGTAGCTGATTTCCTCTCAAGTATACCAAAGCCAATTGATGCAGCAACAATTGAAGATCAATTTCCAGATGAGCATCTCTTTGTTGTTGTTGTTCAAACACACTGGTATGCTGATGTTGCCAATTATCTATCAATAGGTAAGTTACCAAAGCATCTAACCCCTAATGAGCGAAAACAGATTGTTCAGCGAAGTACTAGATTTTCCTGGATTGGGGGCTATTTATTTCACATAGGGGCAGACATGCATATCAGGAGATGCGTTCAAGAGAATGAAATTTTTGACATATTGAAAGTCTGCCATGACCAACCATGTGGTGGAAATTTCGTTGATCGCAGGACTGGACATAAAGTATTACAAACAGGGTATTATTGGCCCACAATTTTCAAAGATGCAAATAAATTTGTCCAGGCATGTGATAGTTGCCAGAGAGCGGGATGCCCTAGTCATTTGGATGAGATGCCTTTGAAACCACAGCTATTCATAGAACCATTTGAGCGATAGGCTCTTGATTTCGTGGGACCAATCAACCCACCATCAAACCAGAAAACATACATTTTGGTGGCAACAAATACGTCACCAAGTGGGTTGAAGCAAAGGCATTGCAAAGATCCACAGAAGAATCTGTTATATAGTTCATGTTCCATCTATTTGTATGGTATGGCCTTCCAAGAGAGATAATTACAAATGGTGGACCACAATTTGCTGGGAACAGAATAACTGCAACACTCAACAACTATCATGTTCAACATAAAATTACTACCCCATATCACCCACAGGCAAATGAGCAAGTAGAACGCAGCAATAAAATAATAGAAATAATTTTAACAAAAACTGTTGCATCGCATAGATGTGATTGGGTTGCCAGACTACCTGAAGCATTATGGGTTTATAGAACAACATGGAGAAGCACCACTGGTTACTCGCCTTATCAACGAATGTTTGGAAAACAACCTATTTTTCCTATAGAATTCGAAATCCAGACATTACAAACAGCACAAGAGTTGGTTTAGACCTAACCGAGGCACAGACTAATCGACTACAGCAAATCAATAAGATGGATGAAATTAGGCTCTCTGCACTTCAACACACTGCCCTGATACAGCAGCAGAGAGCTAAATGGCATGATGCTCTCATTAAAAATAAAGTCTTCCACGAAGGAGACTGGGCTCTTTTATACGACTCTAGGTTTCAGGACTTCCCCGGGAAACTCCAGACTCGTTGGCTGGGACCATATGAAATCCAGAAAGTACATGACAATGGTACCCTTACCCTGATTACTATTGATGGTTTTGGATATGCCTTTAAGGCAAATGGCCATCGAGTCTTTCTCTATCGCAAACCACTTACTCGGGAGTCCTTCTACCAACAGCTACGCCAAGATTCAGATATGGAGATCTTAGGGGAGGAAGACAAGTCTTCCTCACCTGTAATTCACTAAGAAATTTACTTTTCTTTACAATCTGTACATAACTTCTTGAATTAATTTTGTACATATCTTTGCAACAAGTTTTGTTACCTCTACTATTCCTTTTTCCAAAGGAATGGCATTGGTGTGCTTCTGTTGTTCCTTTTCTAAAGGAACAACACTTTTGTTTTATGTTGTTCCTTTTCCAAAAGGAATAACACTTTTGTTTTCTGTTGTTCCTTTTCCAAAAGGAACAACACTGTTGATTTTTGTTGTTCCTTTTTCCAAAGGAACAACATTTGTGTGCTTCTGCTGTTCCTTTCCAAAAGGGACAACACTTTTGTTTTCTGTTGTTCCTTTTCCAAAAGGAACAACACTTTTGATTTCTGTTGTTCCTTCTTCCAAAGGAACAACATTTGTGTGCTTATGTTGTTCCTTTTCCAAAAGGAACAACACTTTTGTTTTCTGTTGTTCCTTTTCCAAAAGGAACAACACTTTCAATTTCTGTTGTTCCTTTTTCCAAAGGAACGACATTTGTGTGCTTCTGCTATTCCTTTTCCAAAGGGGACAACACTTTTGTTTTCTGTTGTTCCTTTCCCAAAAGGAACAACACTTTGGTTTTTTGTTGTTCCTTTTCCAAAAGGAACAACACTTTTGTTTTCTGTTGTTCTTTTTCCAAAAGGAACAACACTTTTGATTTCTGTTGTTCCTTTTTCCAAAGGAACAGCATTCGTGTGCTTCTGTTGTTCCTTTTCCAAAAGGGATAGCACTTTTGTTTTCTGTTGTTCCTTTTCCAAAAGAAACAACAATTTTTTTTTTGTTCCTTTTCCAAAAGGAACAACACTTTTGTTTTCTTCTATTCCTTTGCCAAAAGGAACATCACTTTTGATTTCTGTTGTTCCTTTTTCAAAGGAACGACACTTGTGTGTTTTTGTTGTTCCTTTTCCAAAGGAACAACGCTTTTGTTTTTGCTGTTCTTTTTTCAAAAGGAACAACACTGTTGATTTTTGTTGTTCCTTTCTCCAAAGGGGCAACATTTGTGAACTATTGTTGTGCCCTTCCTCAAAAGAAACACCATTTGTAGGATTTTTCTCTCCTTGTGAAATAGCTTGTTCCTTTTTCTATTATAAACCGAGGATGCTTATTGCTAATGTTCTTTCAAAGTATTTTTGAATACGGCTATGCACTTATGTAATGGGAACAAAAACACAATAAAAATCAGTCAATCATAAATCGCTATCTTTATAAGAAACTGCCATGAATTGTTGAGAAGACACAAGGAAAGACATGCTTATTCATCATCTTTTGATGTCATTGCTCTACTAATTTTGTTCTGATTGGTTATCTACATCATGATGGTTCTTTTTTAATCCTCTTTGATTATCATCCAACAATAAGAGCAAAGGATCTATAACTTCCTATTGGGATATTAAGACTTCTTCCACCATTCCTACTCTTAAGGAGTGTTGAACCACCCTTTGTGTATGAACAGGAAAGGCACTTTATGAAAAACAAGAAGAAAGGGAGCAAAACATGGTTTTTAAAATTGTCAAATTGTAGGATAGGAAGTCTCATTACGAGCTGGCCTACCATGATCATCAGGACAGAAGCGAAGTGGCATTCCCACTATGGCCACCACACCAGGGAAATGGTCCAAAAGGTATATCAAACAAACAACCCTTAGAACAGGAAGTCTCATCACGAGCCAACCTGCCCATTATTCGCTCCTTCCTCGTGAATGGCATTATGGTTAACTCGTCACCAAGCCAGCATAATGGCCTACATTTTGATATTGCACAAATGTTTCCTAGCATACATAAAGGACTATCGTTCCAGGGGTGAAACAAACAACTCTACCAAGGTTATGGAAACCTGCCAGCAGCAGAGCTCTGTTAATGGTATTGGAGTCGCATTATTTACACCAATAGGTAAGTGGATTGCATCCTTTTGTTTCCTATGCTATGGTAATCAATTATATGATATTACCCCAACCATATAATGCATGACTATATATTATCACCAATCATTACAGAACTAGTGACAATGACCACATGAGACTCTCTGTTTACGGCAAATATCTTATCCCTGAACTTCCATCAAGTCACCGCAATCTCTTACATATTAAAGCAACGCAACTTTATACATCGATTTCAGTAATACGCTGTTTTTTTTGTAAGCATGGCATATTTCCATACGCTGTTCCGTAAAGACCTTGCTGCAGAACAGGCGTTGCTCCTTTATTTGACAGCTGGGACAGCCTATCACATTGCGGGGGGGGGGAGGTTAACCTCATCATTCCCCAAAGCACGTGTCAGCTTTCCATTTGGAGAATGAGTACTCAGGTATAGCGCGGCTCAACGGTATTATCTCTTTCTATTTTTCTTCTTTTGTTTGTTCTTTCTGCATGAGTTGTTGTTCAAGCCATTTCCATTGCATATGCCTAGCATGAGAGTTTGAATGAGTGTTACACCATCAGCTTCTCTGCGTTTCAACAAATAGCTACCGTTCCTTTGAGAATTTGCAGTGAAACTATGGGGGGAAGGTCAGTTCACAGAGAACCGCAAGTGCTAACTATTTCTACTGTAGCCCGGGAAATCCTGGAAAGAGCAGGATGGCTGACCTATCTTAACCACCTGAAGGATTCCAATGAAATAGTAGCAATTGAATTTTTACAGAATTTACAAGAGGACTACTCCACAGTAAGAGGAAAACGTATAGCAGTCACCGATGACATAATCGCAGAAGTCTCGAGACTGCCAGCCATTGGACTAGTATGGAGAATAAAGAAGGAAAGGCTATAGAAGATTTTAGAAATCTTTCCGGACGAGGGACAGAGCTTGAAAATTCGAGGAAAGGGGGTACTGCTAGCAACACTAGGAGAGTCATGGGAAGAATTAGCAAAAGTCATCCAAAGCTACATCACATGTGAAGGCAAAAAAGACGTGGTAAGACCACGACGTCTTAAACTCCTAGCTGTTCTAAAACAAAAATGTTCTGTGAATTTACCTGCACTTTTGAATTCACTACTTCATGACATTGCACGAAGCATGAAAAGAACACAGCACGTAGAGTCAGTCGTCAGCCACCACAAATTAATTCGGTTGATAGTTAACCATAGTCTCACCCAGCAGCAGAGAAGCTGGGAAGAACTAATTACCATCGTCAATGGAGGGTTGGCCACACTCGAACGTCCGAAAAACGAAAACAAGTCACTAGCACACCCCAACGTCCAGAAAAATGGAAGCAGGACACTTGCACACCGGAGCAACCTGAAAAACATAAGAAATCTGAAAAACGGAAACATGTCACCAGCACACGCGAACAACCAGAAAAACACAGAAAATCGGCCTGGCTCGCATGGCTACGAGGAGGGTTGGAGAGGCCCCAGGAAGGCACTAGCCAGACAGTAGAAATTGAAGATGAGCAATCCCCAAGAAAGGACGAGGAAACAGAAGTACAAGATGAGGAAGTAGAGCAGTCTGTAGAGGCAGAAGCATAAGAAGAAGGAGAAGAAGAGGAGGCAGAGCAATCAGAAGAAGAAAGAGATGAGAAATCTAAAGAGGAAGAAGACAAGGGAAAAGAAGCTGAGCGGTCTAAGCAGGAGGAAGGAATGGAACAGCAGAAAGACAACCCATTACAAGACCCATTAGGAGAAGATGAATTGGCCAAAATTTTGGCCAATATGGGTGAATATGGCCAACCTCTGAGTCCATCAGACCTCCATGCCGGAGAGAAACCCTAAGAGAAAGATGCACTCAAGGAATCACATGTAGAAGAGGCAGAAGTAGAAAATCTGTACGTTCATAATGAGAATATGTCAGAAAATGCCGAGCGGGAACAACTCGTTCCTAATCAGAAGGCACCAGAAGAAAGTCTGGAGGAAATAAGGGCAGAAGAAGAATTATCCCAAGAAATAACAGAGCTAATTAAGGTTCTTACCCCAGAATAGCCACCCCAGGAAGAAAACCAGGAAGCTAGCTGTATTCCAAACCGCAGTAAACAACCTGTTGTTACTTCTGAAGAAATGGTAGAAATAAGGGAATTACGAAAGGAACAACAAAGATTATTGAACATAATAGTCCAACTTCACCAACAGATTAGGATTCTAAAGGCGAGGTAAAGGGTAAAAGGGACTTCAGGAAGAAAAGGCCCAACCACACCAGTAAAATCCCTTAAGGGCAAGAGGCAGAGGACTAGAATCCATTCTACTACTCAAAACCCTGACAAAAGCCAACCTGTTGTTCCAAATGAAGTTGAAAGGCAGACTGTTATTCCAATTGAAAAGGACCAACAATGGGCTAATGTCCGTGTTAAAATAGAAAAGGATGATAAGATAGTTCAGACAGAGGCACCACCTTTGGGAGTAATAAGGGTCCTAAACTCGAAGTAGCGTAATAAGAAAGTTCAGGTAAAGCTACCGGCCTCCACGGCTGCATGGAAAAAGGATCCGAAAATGATAACCCTTCAGAAAGGTTTGAAACAGGCCCAACAAGAAGCAGAAAAACTTAAGGAGCAAATGGTCCCCCGAGAAAAATATGAAGAAGTAAAACAGTAGCTAAGGAACGTCAACTTATCTGAAAGCCAATCCTTCGAAGGATGGCAGAAGGAACAAGAGAAAGTTGCAAAGGTAACTCATAGATTAGATGTAGTTATCAAATAGATTTTACCTTGTTTTCTCTATACAATGACGTCCTAGCATGTAGAGCCCCTGCTAAGAACTATGCCCTATTTTTAATGGAAAGGTATTTACAATTGAAAATAAAGGTTGTTAAATCAGGTGCTCCCATACAAATTAACACTATAGATGATTTCATAAACTGCTGTAAACATTACAGGGTAAAAGTGTAGAGATTATTGTGTGAATTTTACTTGCATAACCTTGTACTAGAACAAGAAACCGAACTGAACCCTGGCCCTTTTTGTTGGGGACATTAAATTGCAAGCATTTATCTCATTTGCAGTCAATCAAATTAAATGGCTCAAAGCCTACAACACTTTTCAACGGCAAGAAAACAGATTAGATCTATGGGTAAGAGCTGAGCCTAGGGACCTAGCACAGTTATGGAGGAGACATAGAAATCTCATGAAGGCTCCAGGAGTAATTGAAGCATTAGGACCCATGCATGAGGCACTCATTCGGTAGGGACTTGAATATTTTTCCTCTATTAAAGACCCTGCTACTAATGCAGCTAAATTTTGATATCGAATATCTAATCCAAATATCCAGCTCAGATAACCATTTAAGTATGAGAACTTTAAACTTGCTGCCAATCGTTTTCCCCTCTATGGCAAAATTTTTTCGAGGGTAGGGCCATCCTGGTTAGGGTATAGGTTCCGGAGTCCAATCATTTGGCATCCTGCACCCGGATACCAAGCCCTGTATGAAATGCCTGAGGGACAGACAGGCCATTTCTTTGATCATTTAGTTTCGCATCACGGTTGTAGGCCCTCACATGAGATTCCATCTCCAGCCTACTCACTCATTGCCTTGCATGTCAAATACAATGTTTTCATGAGGCCATGAAAAAGGGTAAGCCGAGGGGTGTGTGGAGTATCAAAGAAGGTATGTTTTTATTGTTATTTGAGTATCTTTTCATTAGGACTTATAAGCCTTTTTGCATTGTGAACTTAGAAAATAATAAAGAATTATAACGAAACATGAGAAATTAATATAAAACGCTGACAATTGTGATTTCCATGTACAGGAGGGAGGAAAAAATGAAAAGTGGCCATCCTAAAGGAAAAGACAAAGATGAAGTAAATGCTGCCCCTTCAATGGGAGACCGCATGCAAACCAGATCAAAATGGACCAACCCAGGAAAATAAGCAAAGATAACAGCTCGGTGCAGAAAAGAGAAGAACTCAGGATTAACGATTATGTGAATCCCTCAGGATCCTTGATCCTGAGGGATCACTGTTTTATCTATTTCTACATCTAAATATCTCTGTCATCATCCTTATATAAGGGATGGCATTGTTAGAAAAGGGGGATGTCTTTATGTAATTTCTTTTAAAAAGATCAAGACTATGATCATTATGCTCTATTAAGACTTGCGTTATTGTAATTTTACTTCATGCATTAATATAGACTTGGTTACTCTTTTATCCTTGAGTCTGGATCGACCTTAAGCGGTGTACCCCTGGAGGCTAAGGGCCCGACCCTGGAGGACACTTGCTCTTGTACCATTAAGCATGGTTTCTATGTGGTTTGCCTATCGACGTAATTTGGTAATCTGTCGTGTTTTATAAAGTTTATGTTACGTGCTCTGTTGTGTTTAACCCATTTAATATTCCTGTAAACAAAAGCATTGTATTAACACTGCATCATGTTACTATTCCTTTACGTGTTGGTATAATGCAGGTAATCTCTACAGGATACTGTCCTTCCATTACAGAGTTTTTGTGTTATGCGATTATGCCTTAGCATCACAAAATATATCTTGGAAGTTCTGATTTTATATGATTATTGAATCCTTGAATATTATCATTTTCATCTTGAGATGCAATCGTGTGCTTTTACTTAGAGCGATAATGGAATCAGATTAAGCATGTTGTGTTTATATGGTTTTCAGTGTTATTCCATTTTGGATCCATAGGCAATATTGTTCTGTAGTGTGCATACATATTTAAGAATGAAGGATTGATGTTTGGATTGGTGTGATTGAATAGATTCATAGCTTGTTAAACTTAGTTACTGCTCATTTCCTTAAGTGATATTCCATTTCTGAGTTGTTGTTCCATTTCGAATTGTTGTTCCATTTTCAATTGCTGTTCAATTTTGGATTGTTGTTCCATTTTCAATCGTTGTTCAATTTTGAATTGCTGTTCCATTTTCAATTTTTGTTCCATTTCAAGGTTGTTGTTCTATTTCATTGTTGTTTTCTTTACCTGCCGTTTCGTTTCTTATTTGCTAAGGACGATCTCAGGCTGTAGTGAGCACCAACATCTTCTACCAAGCTCCCAGACCCCCAGTCTGTTCTCCGATTTCTTTTCCATCAGTTTATAAAGGGATGGGTTATTTCTACCGAACCCTTGACTGATGTATTGCTTCATATTTGAGTGTGTGATTTAGTCTTCTGAAGTAGTTAGGTTGTAGACACGTATCACTTACTTTTGTAGTTTTAAAAACAACTGTACTACGAGCATTACTCTGACAAATGCTAAGCCTCAGACTGAGATACTCTTTGAAATAGCAAAACGTTCCCGGATTGATATATTAATGTGAGGTAACTAGAGGTGAAAGAGACCCTTTTTATAGCTCCACACACAGCAGTAGGGGACATGCAGTTGATGGCAATGACCTCATCGTTAAACCACAAAGAAAAGAGAGCGGCAGAGGTCAGAAATGTCATGGACCGAGAACTACACGAACCACTGCTGACTAGAGCAGAGCCAGGGGACCCCACAGCATTCATATCAGCTCACCAAAACCTAGCAGCCAACTCAGAGGCTTTATTAGAGTACATGGATCGGCAGGCTCAGGCCATAGCACACTTCGAGGATATGGAGCAATTATTGGGGGACAATTGTGTTCATGTTTGCACCCGTAGGTGGAACACATTGTCCCACAGTCTGAAAATCAGGGAATATCACACTCCAACTAGAATGAGGGAGGCCTTGGCATGAGTGCCTCTCTACAAGAAGTCTATGCAGAACCTCCAAGCCAGCTGGATAGGCCTCAAGCTAAGTCCACTTTTGCTTTTGGGATTGTTAGAAGGAGGAACAAAAGAAGAAGAGCATAAGCAGTGGGAAGAGGTGGAAAGGAAGGCCGGATTCCATGGCAGTGAGGAGGATACTACTTCAGAAGCTTGGGATGTGAGGGAGGTGATCAAAGCAATTAAGGATGAGGAGCTGGACTAGTTGCTCAGAGGATGAGCAACCCTTTTAGCAGGGGGGTAATGATGAGCCCCAAATTTGGTAACTTGTTGGGCTCATTTGGCCTAATTATCCTTGTTCAGTCCTTGTTCAATCCTTCATTTTTCATAGCTTATGCATTATTTTTTAGTATATTTATGTCACTTGTACAAATAAGGGTAGTCACACTTCCTAGGTGGCTAACACGTGCTTATTTCAGGTTTTTTGACACACGTTAGAGAAAAACCGAGCAATCATGGGCTAGAAGACAACCAAGATTGAGGTGAGGATTCGTAGGGGGTTGTCTATGACATTAAATATCCCTTCCTCGAGATCTTCACCCCCAAATCCAAGCTCCAAAGGCCACCAAAACCGGATCTAGAAGGTAGCCAAGTAGATTTTGGAAGGGACTGTCTACTCACAGTTTGGACAGCCAAGTCCCATAGATTTAGGAATCCAGCTAGGGCCCTCGTGGTGTATAAATGTTAAGGCCTCAGCCTTCGTAAGGGACTTTTGAAACCATTTCATATTTTGCACTACAAGAGCTGTTAGCTTTAGCTTGTTCTCTTGTAGCCATTTTGGCATAACTCTTGACTTATGGCTATTTTTTGATAATGAAAAGCAGTCCGATTT
>APFE030234279.1:0-11246 GCA_000404065.3 Pinus taeda | reverse complement strand
ACATTTTGACAAAGGAATTGTCAAAGTGTAAATTCAAGCTCCATAGAAACAAGAGAGGGGTGGCAGATAATCCCTTTCTTGTTGAGAGGGAGTGTTGAAATATGATAACAAGAATATTCCAACTTAATTTGTCCTTGAATTAAATTGTGAATTAAAATTGATTTTACTCTTAACAGCAACTTGGAAATAATTAATTAATTTATTTTAAATTAATTAGTTGGAGAAATTCAAGTTAGAGGTCTTTTTGAAGTCATGCAAGAGTTATCCCTTAATTTAAGGAGATAATATTGAGTTATATTTGAGTTGTAATTAGTTAAATCAGTTTATTGAGTTAAGTCCAGTTAAATTAGTTCCAAACTGTTTGAGGAACTAATAGTGAGTTAATAGTCATTTGATGCATTAATTCTCTCAACTAGTGCTACTCCAGTTAACTGAAGATTCCCTCATCAAAAAATTGAGCATTTCTATTGTGAGAAAGACCTAGTTGAGATTAATGTTCAAGGATAGTGTACTATCAGTTGCATTTTTTTCTCATGGAAAAAACTCAAGCATGCAGTCAAGGATTCATCCTTGAGGATTGTGTAGTTTTGAAGGCTTGTCCTTCCACTTGGTAATAGGCTAATCATCCACAAGGAACAACACAAGGAAATAAAATCTCGGAGGACGGAGAGGAAGGCTAGAGAGAAGCCAAGTTTACCTGTGAGCATTTGTGAGGATTGTATTGAGAGTTGGCTCGCTATGAGAGCTAATACTTTGTATAATTCCTATGTATTTCCACCATGTACAATAATACAATAGTGTGGGGTTTTATTTGAGACTTTCCCCAAAGTATTTTCATGTGTATTGTGCCATTGATTCTTCTTCTTCTTATTATATTGTTCAATTCAATATTTAAGCTTTTCTAAATTGATAGTAGAAGTAGGTTATAGTATTCTTCTTTGATTTATATTGCATTATCAAGTTAACCTATCATATATTTTCTACAAGATACGATCCAAGTACCCTTAAAATTTGATGTGAAATATGCCTAGACAAGTTATGTTTATATTATCATCCTTGATCTGCCTTGGCCTGGTGTTGTTCATGCACTGAGAGAATCTCTTTCCGTGGATGGCATAGTTGGAACCATTTCACACCCTCGACCATATGCTCCATCTCCAATCAGTTATGCTCCATATCAAGGAGGGATGAGTTCCTCTTACATTTATTCGTCTCCCAATCCTCCACATGGAAACTCTTATCCAGGTCCCAACATGCCATATGCATATCCCCATCCACATCAATAGACGCCAGGGCCAATTGTTGCATCACCTGTTTATCCCAATATTTCCCCATATCCTTATTATTTGTATGCACCATACAATGCTCCAGTCCCTTAGGCATAAGCACCCTATCCACCCATGCATGCTCCCCCTTTGCCACAACAAAAATGCCTCCACAAGTTTAAGCGTATGCTCATTAGAGCAGACCCAATCCCCCTAACCTCAAGAAAAAGAACAAGTGGAAGGGTAATAGAAACCAGTAATCTCAAGTAATCAAGGCAACCAAGGTCCTCCACCCGATGCAACCCAGGGTCCTTAGCCCAATCCTACAACTCAGCAATAGGGAAAACACCCAAGAAAAACAAGGGCCTTTGTACAGATAAACTTTGTTCCTGTTGCGACGTATATGGCCATTATTCTCATGAGTGTCCCATTTTACCTTAGTGTTTTCAACTATGGGAGGCTCAAGTAGCTGCTTCTCAAGGACTGCATCCCATCATTCCTCCTCCCCCTCCTGCTTCAACTCAACCGGTAGTGCTTACCAATCCTTTACCTCACCAAGAATACATTGTTTCCCAACCTATGCCAAGTCGGGTATCTCAACCCACTCCACCACCTGGTAACCATGATTATTAGATAATTATGATGAATTATGATGAGGTTAATACTGAGCAAGTCAACTTCAGACTCTATCACGCCAATACAATAAGCCATCTGAAAAGTAAGCGACTAAGTCCCAACCCAAAGTTTACACTAATCCTGTATAATCCTCCAATGGTAACTTATAGATCCCTCAACATAAATTTGACGTTATTCCCAAGTTCCCCAAATGTCCATTATGTTGAAATGCTTCTTCTGCTAAAGGTTCCCATACCTATAGCATAGTAGATGACTTGGCACAGTCTCTTCTTTCCATATCAACACTAGAAGTTCTCAAGATGTGCCCATCCCAACAGAGAGCTCCAATCTCTACTTTGGGTGTCATGGATCCCCAAGACGATTATATGATTGCCTTTCATGTTGACAAGTTGGAAAATTCTACACTACCTTCATTTATTGCTTTTGAAATACCAATCTCCATTTAAAATGCCATTATTCAGCAGTGTATCGTAGATGAAGGTGCCTCTACCTTTGTGATCGCTGCTAGTGTTTGGAAGAAACTTGGCTTCCCAGACCTTTCGCCATCCACCATCACTCTATGTGCTTGGGACAATCATCCTTCACAACACCTTGGCTTATATCACAATAGTCCAATCACAATTGTTGGGAAGACCATCTCTATTGACATTGAAGTCATCGATGCCCCCTTATATTATAAAATTCTTTTTGGTCATAGTTATACGTATGCTATGTCAGCAATAACATCTATGGTTCACTGTAAGATTTCATTTCCCCACAATGGAAATATCATCATCATTGATCAGTTGACATATTATGATCCCAAAGCCGAGACATCACCTTATTCCAACATCTCTTTTGTGATAGATAATAATATTATATCATCCCTCACCAATGTCTATCCTGGAGTCTACACAAATTCCACTTTTCTTGGTGCTTATCATGTTCCACCAACTATTCCTTCTGAGCCTATCTCATATAGTTTTTTCATGCTCTAATAATCACAATCCACCCATAAATAGTCTGGTATTCCTTCATAGTGACCAACACCTCCACAACCTATTGTTCCTAAATCAACCCAACCTTCTGGTACTACTCCTCAAGGATCATTTCCTTCTACTAATATCTCTCCTAATCCTCCGCCCCCTTGGAACCATTCCCCCAAGCCTTAACCAACTCCAATACATTATCCTTCTAGTCAGATATTGTTCTTATTCCTCGCTGAAGTTTATTCTAGACATATCATGGGCATGTTAAGTTTGCCTAACATTACCTTGGGGATCCCATTTTGGTACATTGATCCTCCCGCAAACACTCTCCCAAATCAACTCAAACCTTACACTACTTTGACCATTGTCCAAACTATTGTTCCTACCACTTCCTTTGCTTCAGTTCCACATCAACCTCAACCAGAACCTACTCCTATTGTGAAAGCACCAGGTGAGGGGGGAAAAGCTGAGAAAAAGGGAATCAAAGGCAATGCACCATCAACAAGTCTAGCTCCTCCTAAGTTGCCAAAGTCTATTCCTCCATTCACTTTATGTGATGTTGTTGGTCATGCCACCAATAATTATCCTAAACTCCATGATGCCAAGAATGTGGTCTCTGACACCTTGCCTAATTATAACATTCTCGAGGTCCATTCCACCTTAATAGAGAGCTAAGAAGAACTAATAATTATTCACAGATCACCCATGTCCTTTCTGTGATAATTATGGAAGTCATTCTCATAATTGTTCCCATCTTGAATATTTTTGTGATACACTTCAAGTGCTTTACGAACTATAGGCTTCTCGTACTCAGTCCATCTCACCTTTACTTGTGGATTCTCATCCCACTCATTTACCAAAGCACGAGGTCTCTAAAAACCCCATTATGATCCCTCGCCCTTGTTAGTGTCAGTTAGTTCTTCCTATCACCAATGATCAAATATGATTTTACCACATTTTCTTAGGGGTCTCAAAGTCAAATTTTATCATGTCACTAGGTTTTCAAAATAAGATTTGGTCATAGGTTAGTGTGTTTAGGGTTATTTCTACTCTCTCAAGAATTTCACATGATGCTTGCTTTCATCACTCAACTAAGTGTAACATCATTAAGAGACCATCATAATCATGTTAGTCATCACCATCATGATTTCATTCAGTTCAATGTCTCGATTAGGTCATTAGGGTTTCAAAGTCATTAAAACTTTCAATTCATGCATAAAATCCAGCAAAGGAGGAGTGGTAATAAGAAAGTTTCTTCAATAAATTTTGATTTCAAATGTAATTTTATGTTTTTATATGTAATAAGTATTTCAAAGTCCCAAAAGGGAATTACAGAAAGAAAGAGACCAAAACCTACTAAATGAGTATTTGAGTATTGAAGATAGAATTTCTATGGAAATCAATGAAGACAGGGAATATTCTCTAGGCAAAGTAAATGGCCATCTAGAGAAGCTTCTTGACAAGGCTAATAGGGAAAATCAAATGTTGAGGCACATGGGCCACCACTATCAAATAAGGAATCAAATTGCACAAATCAAAATCAAGAAATTGAAAACAAAACTGAAAGAGGTCCAAGCCAAGCAAAGGGAGTCAAGAAAAGTGGAAAAACAACGCAATTGGCAGCTAAAACGTCAAAGGATGTTTAGCCTATCATCCATAGCAGCCAAGGAGAAAATTTTGGATATTTTGGAGCAATTTGAAATTTTTATAAAATTTTCCAAGAAATGGCTCATAGAATGACCGTGCAGAGTCGCAACCCTTTTTCCCTGGGCAACCAAATGAAGTTTTTTCTACATGGGTGAGTGCATAATGATGAGTAAATTCCAAACATAAGGTTATTTTTTCATGAAAGCTTCCTATTTTGATCAGAAATTCAAAAAACCTCACCATTTTCATGCCTCTACCACTAAATATAGACTGGTGCGGCACTTCTGAGTAAGGTTGGAAAAATCAAGTTTTGGAGGCCTTCCCATGGGTATTTATGTGAGCTAGATTGCTCATTGGAAAGTAGAAACGTGGGGAAACTTGACAAAACTTTTATAATTCAGAATGGACTCCTAAAAGTCTTCCAAATTAAGCTCTCAACAGGTGCGACCCTTTTGCTAGCTGGTGCTACCCTTTTGGGTCTAGTGCGACCCTTCTTGAGACACCTCGAGAGAATGAGTTTTTGGAAACCTTCCGATGGGTCATTTCAAAAAATTCAAGATGTTATGGAAACTAGACAAATAGTTATAGTTTACAATTCTTTCATATTTCAATATTGACTTCATAAAGGTACCTAAACATGGCCTCAAACTTAGCGCTATGCTTCTGCAATTTTATGAGATTTTAATTAAAATTTTCATTGTGTAATTTTTGAGAGTTTCTAGTTTGACTTTTGTAAAAGTAAAATGGTGAAAGTGGATGAATGTAATGTTGAAATGTAAATGTAAATGGGTTAATATATGGGTAAACAGGTGCCTTATCCTCCATTTAATTCTTTGGATAAATATCTTGTGATAGTTAGGTAAAAGAGGAAATGGTTGAGCAACCTCCCTAGTATGTAGCAGTGATTAGATAGGTGCATGTATTTCACTTTCTTTGCTGGAAATTTGAATTGCTAGGGAGGATTTCGACTTCAGAGCCTATATGAGGCCCATTTTCAAGGGTTGGATGTAGTGGAATTAAACCTTGAATGCTATTTTAATTGAAAATTTGGCAAGAACTAATAGACAAAGTTTGCAACTATTATAGTGGGGTTCTTGTGGTATGTGTTTTAGTAGTGCTTTTCCTTCCGCGATCATAAGTTTGAAATTATTCTATATTTCATTTCCATTTCCATGTTTCATGTGCTTGCTTCCTAAGATAATAAATAGAATCCATTCATGTAATGCTCTGTTTTGGACAACCTTTCACATTATTGTTCATTTTTCTTCTAATATAAATGAATTCATGAGACTCAGCCTCATTTAGAAACCCTACCTATCTCCCATATACACAATGAAAACCCTAAAGTGCTAAAGTGTGTGCCTACCTTGCCCCATTACATCTTTGTAAGTCTGATTCTCAAAGCCTAGATATAGTTCCCTAGACCTAAGCCATCATCCATCAAACAATCACAATGAAATCAAACCCACCTGAGCCTAGCTATATAGCCTAAAATCCTTTACCTATCAGTCATCTATTGGCTATGATTTCATAGAAAGAGCCCTCTCCAATTTGGTAGGTCTATTTACCAAACTAAAATATTGGTCTTTGGTTGCCTCCATCGATTCCTCTCAGCCATAAAGGGTTTGGCCTGGTTTTGACCTCCGAAAGTTGAACCCAACTACCATTCCCTACCCAACTGGTAGGAAAATATGAACTGTCTACAATCTTCCTAAAATATCCTCCCAATCACTCCAAAAATGATGAGTTTCACTTCCCCTGAGATCTCCTCATCTCTCCCAGCAAAATCAAGCTCCCAAACACTTCCCCCATTCTCCCACATGTTCCCAGAAAATGCCTATTGGGCAGGCCTTAGGTGAAATAAATTTGTTCTGCCTCCAAACAGTAATCTCCTACCCCAAAATCCTCAAACAGCTTGGTCTTCCCCTCAATCCACTATACAAATTTTCTCATGGCAAACACCACCCAAAAGATAGCTGGAATGAGTATTACATGGCCGTCTACTGCATCCTCCTGGAGCACGAATTGGATGAGAGAAAGGTTGTACAATGTGCTTTGAACTCCTTTAATCTCCCCTCCAAATTGGCACAAACGTACCTCCCTAGGGTGGCACTCGTAGCCCATCGAAAGAAGGGTGATATATCCACATGGAAAGCTTTTTGCTGAACAACATTGTGACTCGGCTAAGCAGCTCCAACAACAAGAGAAATGTATGATTGACAAAAGCCCCCAAAAGTTGCTAAGCTCCTTCTATTTATAATTTTTGAGCTGCCTTCCCATGTCGATCCCTCCATCAAGTATTTCGATCTCATTCCTTTACAAATCAAACTTCCTTCTAAGGTAATGCATATTTCAAGTGAGTGTGGCCCCCACACCCATTTCCAATATGATTTTCGGCCTCCCTTTTCTTGAGTCTTAGCCGTAAATTTTGTGGGTCCCATGGTAAACAAAATTACCAAATTTGTGATAATAAACTCAAGGAAAAATTATGCTAGGAAGGGGCATTACACAATATGATATGCCAACTAAACTGTTGCCGAAGTGTGGGATCATGGTGAAAGCATTTAATTTGGTGGCTACGGTTGTAGAAGGAAGATTGTCCTTGGGCATTTTTATATATCTAATTTATATAGTGTTAATATTTGTCATAATTTAACAATTAATGAAAATAAATATAATTATCATTAGTTCCTACTAGCCAATGTTAACTTTATTCAAAAAAAATACCCCATAAAAATTTATTTGTAATTGGTCCATAAAAAAATTACTTTCACTTCTAGACGATGCCTTCAAAGTATTGGATCAATCATTTATTTCCTTATGTTTAAAAAAATTGGACTCTTAACTAATCAAAAGAATTCTTAACAACTCATTTGACAACTTTAGAAAAAAATATGTATTAAAACCTTATTCAGTTAAAATAATATTGGAAAACAAATCAATTTCCATTATAATCATGATGAAAGATCCCATATCTAAAACCAGATGAACTCTCAACAACTAGTATGACAACTTTAGAAAAAAATATATATTAAAATCTTATTCAACTAAAATAATATTGGAAAACAAATCAATTTCCATTATAATCATGACAAAAGATCCCATATCTAAAACCAGATGAATTCTTAACAACTAGTTTGACAACTTTAGAAAAAAATATATGTATTAAAATCTTATTAAAGTAAAATAATATTGGAAAACACATCAATTTCCATTATAATCATGAAAAAATATCCCATATCTAAAACCAGATAGTAACATATGACTTGTTAACATGTTGTGTAAAAAATATATTCATTATTTTTATTTCAACAGTCTAACTATATACATTATTTTTAATTGCTACAGATATATTAAAATAAGCCGTATACCACTCATATTAAAAAATATATAAAAAATGCCATCGAGTGTCAAGCTAGGTCTAAATTGAATGCGATAAATCATTTGAAAGTGAATGAAAGTCGATATGTTTAAAACGTTTTCAGCCTCTTAACATTCGAAATATACCATATATCATCCTTGATCTGCCTTGGCCTCGTGTTGTTGATGCACCGAGAGCATCTCTTTCCGTGGATGGCATAGTTGGAACCATTTCACACCCTCGACTATATGCTCCATCTCCAATGAGTTATGCTCCATATCAAGGAGGGATGAGTTCCTCTTACATTTATCTAGGTCCCAACATGCCATATGCATATCCCCATCCACATCAATAGACGCCAGGGCCAATTTTTGCATCACCTATTTATCCCAATGTTTCCCCATATCCTTATTATCTGTATGCACCATCCAATGCTCCAGTCCCTCAGGCATAAGTTCCCCATCCCCCCATGCATGCTCCCCCTCTGCCACAATAGAAAAAGCCTCCACAAGTTTAAGCGTATGCTCATTAGAGTAGACCCAATCCCCCTAACCAGAAGAAAAAGAACAAGGGGAAGGGTAATAGAAACCAACAATCTCAAGTAATGAAGGCAGCCAAGGTCCTCTACCCGATGCACCCTACGGTCCTTAGCCCAATCCTACAACTCATCAATAGGGAAAACACCCAAGAAAAACAAGCGCCTTTGTACGGATAAATCTTGTTCCTGTTGCGACGTATATGGCCATTATTCTCATGAGTCTCCCATTTTACCTTAGATTTTTCAACTATGGGAAGCTCAAGTAGCTGCTTCTCAAGGACTGCATCCCATCATTCCTCCTCCCCCTTCTGCTTCATCTCAACCGGTAGTGCTTACAAATCATTTTCCTCACCAAGGATACATTGTTTCCCAACCTATGCCAAGTCGGGTATCGCAACCCACTCCACCACCTGGTAACCATGATTATTAGATAATTATGATGAATTATGATGAGGTTAATACTAAGCAAGTCAACCTTCAAACTCGATCGTGCAAATACAATAAGCCATCTACAAAGTAAGCGACTAAGTCCCAACCCAAAGTTTACACTAATCCTGTATCATCCTCCAATGGTACCTTATAGATCCCTCAGCATAAAGTTGACATTATTCCCGAGTTCCCCAAAGGTCCATTATGTCGAAATGCTTCTTCTGCTAAAGGTTCCCATACCTATAGCATAGTACATGACTTGGCACAGTCTCTTATTTCCATATCAATGTTAGAAGTTCTCAAGACATGCCCATCCCAACAGAGAGCTCCACTCTCTACTTTGGGTGTCATGGATCCCCAAGACGATTATATGATTGTCTTTCATGTTGAAAAGTTGGAAAATTCTACACTACCTTCATCTATTGCTTTTGAAATACCAATCTCCATTGAAAATTCCACTATTCAGCAGTGTGTCATAGACGAAGGTGCCTCCACCTTTGTGATGGCTACTAGTGTTTGGAAGAAACTTGGCTTCCCAAACCTTTCACCATCCACCATCACTCTATGTGCTTGGGACAATCATCCTTCACAACCCCTTGGCTTATCTCACAATAGTCCAGTCATAGTTGTTGGGAAGACCATCTCTATTGACATTGAAGTCATTGATGCTCCCTTATATTATAACATTATTTTGGGTTGTAGTTATACCTATGCTATGTGAGCTATAACATCTATGGTTCACCGTAAGATGTCATTTCCCCACAATGGAAATATCGTCATCATTGATCAGTTGACATATTATGATCCCAAAGCCCAGAAATCACCTTAGTCCAACAACCCTTCTGTGATAGATAATAAGACTATCTCATCCCTCAGCAATATCTATCTTGGAGTCTACACAGATTCCACTTTGCTTGGTGCTTATCATGTTCCACCAACTATTCCATCTGAGCCTATCTCATCTAGTTTTTTCATGCTCTAATGATCATAATCCACCCATAAATAGTCTGGTATTCCTTGCTAGTGACCAACACCTCCACAACCCATTCTTCCTAAATCAACCCAACCTTCTGGTACTACTCAAGGATCATTTCTTCTACTAATATCTCTCCTAATCCCCCCCCCCCCCCTCCTGGAACCATTCCCCCAAGCCTTAACCAACTCCAATACATTATCCTCCTAGTCAGGTATTGTTCTTATCCCCCCCTAGAGTTTATTCTAGAACTATCATGGCCACGTTAAGTTTGCCTAACATTAACTTGGGGATCCCATTTTGGTACACTGATCCTCCCACAAACACTCTCCCAAATCAACTCAAACCTTACACTACTTTGACCACAGTCCAAACTGTTGTTCCTACCCCTTCCTTTTCTTCAGTTCCACACCAACCTCAACCAGAACCTACTCCTATTGTGAAAGCACTGGGTGAGGGGGGAAAAGCCAAGAAAAAGGGAACCAAACACAATGCACCCTCAACAAGTCTAGCTCATCCTAAGTTGCCAAAGTCTATTCCTCCATTCACTTTATGTGATGTTGTTGGTCATGCCACCAATAATTATCCTAAACTCCTTGATGTCAAGAATGTGGTCTCTGACACCTTCCCTAATTATAACATTCTCGAGGTCCATTCCACCTTACTAGAGAGCCAAGAAGAACTAATAATTATTCACAGATCACCCCTATCCTTTTTGTGATAATTATGGATGTCATTCTCAAAATTGTTCACATCTTGAATATTTTCGTGATACACTTCAAGTGCTTTGCGAACTATAGGCTTCTCGTACTGAGTCCACCTCGCCTCTACCTATGGATTCTCATCCCACTCGTACACCAGAGCACGAGGTCCCTAAAAACCCCATTGTGATCCCTCCCCCTTGTTAGTGTCAGTTAGTTCTTCCTACCACCAATGATCAAATACGCTTTTACCACATTTTCTTAGGGGTCTCAAAGTCAAATTTTATCATGTCACTAGATTTTCAAAATAAAATTTGGTCACAGGTTAGTGTGTTTAGGGTTATTTCTACTTTCTCAAGAATTTCACATGTTGCTCACTTTCATCACTCAACTAAGTGTAACATCATTAAGAGACTATCATCATCATGTCAGTCATCACCATCATGATTTCATTCACTTCAATGTCTCAATCAGGTCATTAGGGTTTCAAAGTCATTAAAACTTTCAATTCATTCATAAAATCCAGCAAAGGAGGAGTGGTAATAAGAAAGTTTCTTCAATAAATTTTTATTTCAAATGTAATTTTATGTTTTTATATGTAATAAGTATTTCAAAGTCCCAAAAGGGAATTACAGAAAGAAAGAGACCAGAAGCTACTAAATGAGTATTTGAGTATTGAAGATAGAATTTCTATGGAAATCAATGAAGACAGGGAATATTGGCTAGGC